>VYZW01048035.1:6440-40247 GCA_013401315.1 Balaeniceps rex
AAAGGCTTAGCTGGAAAATGTTTAACACATCCTAAGAAAGCAACTCTAAGGACCATTAAGAGAGGATGTTAAGGTGGAGGATGTTTTTCTTTTTTCTTTTTAATGAGAATAATACAAACTGAAGTGTTCTTACTCAGGGCATACATGAAAACACAAATAAATCATTTCAGGTGAGCATAAATTCTGCTTGAATTGTAAATGACCCTGCTAACAGAAATTAGATTGAGGCAGAAGCTTAAGTTCTCTTCTGTACACCTACTTTTCTTTGGGGCATTTTTCAGATTCTGGCAAACAAATTTAGACTAGAGCTGTAGAAAATCTATGATTTCTAATGCTCTTCTCACAAATCTTCAATTACTCTATTTTTAAGATGTTTAAATGAAAAAGACTGTCAAAGGCCTTGGCTTGTTTCTTTGTTTTGGAATTGTTTCATACCTCTGAAGGAATAATTTGATTTTACTTACTGTCATTAAAAAAGGCCATTTTTAATAATAGATTGAAAAATACAGGGGGCTGGGTTTGCTGCTTCCCCTTTTCCTCCCTCATAGCCTCTGGTGGACATTTACTTATGCAGTGACATAGGATAAACAGTCCTTCAGATTGAATACTTAAATTTGTGAAATGGAAGCTCAGAAAACGCAGGATGCAATCTACCGAAAGAGGATTGTTGGAGGGGGAGGGTGTTAGCTGTTTTCTTTTTACTTTTTAAAAACAACCAATCAGATCATTTACATCCCAGATTTAAGTTGTTTTCTCATTCACAAAGTACAGTCCAATAGCTGACTTGCTTTGAAATTGAAAATGGTGTCAGGACCTATGTCTGTTAGGGCAGTGTAAATTTGGAACAACTCCATTGACTGCAAAGCAGTTAAAATCATATATATCAGTGATTAGAAATTGGCCTATAACATACTTTAATTTCTTAACCATTTCACAACAGAGATAAATCTCCTCCATATCAGTCAATTATTTGCTGTTGCCAGTGTTACAGCTATGTCAGACTCACTGATCACATTCTTCCTGATTGCTTCCCTCATCCTAGACAGATAACTGTACACAATAAAGGCAAAACAACAGATGATCTTTCAGCTGCCTGAAAACTTTAAGGAGAAAATTATCAAAGCAATTCTGTCCCAAGTATCCACTTGCTACTCAAAAGAATGGAGCTTCTTAACCAAAGGCACGCAAGAATTTGTTTTAATTCGTGGAAATGTGAATTGTTTCCAAAGAAATTGAGGAATGGGCTATAATGAGCACAGAGGACTAAGAAATTAATAGTAGAAAGTATATTTTATAGAACAGCTAAATCCCACATGATTTTTAACCAAATGAGTCAGTAATTCTCTAACCATATTTTAAGGGTTATCTAAATGCCAGGCAATTACAACTCTACAGAAACAGAATAAAAACTCAGTGTAATTAACATTCAAAGTAGCTGCTAATTTGTCCATTTATTTGCAGCTCATGCAACTTCATAATAGAGTTTGCCAGACTAACCTGTTTAGATATACACCCCTTGTGCCAGCAGAGTTATTAAAACAAACAATACATTTACAGTGCATCTTTCTCTCAATCTGCTAAAGCTGAGCAAAACCACATTTGAAGCTCCGAGACTCGCACCCAGCAGTGTCCACTTTAAATAGAAAAATCTCATTGATTGCATGAAACTCAGGTCTCATTTTTGTCCATCGATTCCCCTGGTGACCTTCTGCAGCATCAAAGCCCAGAGCGAACCCAATCTGACCCCGACTTTATGTGCATTATTATATTGAGAGACAGGAGCTACTTACAGTCCATGCCATTGTCTCCGTAGATATGTAATAAAGTATTCTAGAACTGCTCCGGCAGAGAACACTTCATGCACTCGGCATTTCCTTTTCTCTGTCTGTCTCTCTCTCCCCTCCAATCTTAAAATTCTTCTCTTTGCTGTGCCGAATGCTTTTTTTTTCCCCCTACAGTGGACAGCTCAAATGAGCAACTTCAGACTTTGACTAATACTCACATAACTCTCAGTAAACAACATCCTTCACGCAGATCTATAACTAATAATAATGCTCTTTATTAAGCTCTCCTGTGAAACAATATGTCTAATAAAAGCTGCTCTCCATGCCGTTTTAATTATAATAAATCACCTTCATTATGATGCATACTTCAATATAACATGCCTAATGCTTAGCTACCTAGGATACTACAATAATGAGGACAGAGTATACACATCTTGAAGAAAGTTATTTACACACACTGAAAAATTCTACAGTACCCTACTGCTTTGCAACATGAATTTCAACAACTTTTATCTTACCTTACTGTTCATAACATCACAGCTGAGAAGAAAAAACCCCCCTGAAAAATGCTGTTTACACAAATAACAGGACCCTGAATACATCCACTAGCATGGAAAAATAAGTCCTTGCAGTGCAATCATTTCTCTATAAATGTATAAAAGTATTTTACCACCCTGTGCAACAAATCAGTGATGAGACTATAGGCTGTTGTGTGCCGGTACCTAGGGATTTCATGTCAAAGTCAACTTCCTTGGCAATCCCTAGGGAACTGCGCTGTGCACATTCTCATGAAAGGTGTGAAAATCTGATTTTCTAAAATGGATCAGTAATTCTCTATGAAGGGGAAAAGGATCGATAAATCTTTGCTAAGTAGATTGTAAAGGAAAAATTATTCTTTCAGTGACAGTACATTAGGATCCTCCAAACAATCTCAATAAACTAAAGACATAGCATTTCTCCACCAGCTACTTTTGACTTCTGATATATTTTTGTAATCTCAGATCATTCTGCAATGCACATACATTTATATTTGCTAAGCAATGTTCCATGTTGATGTTGATTTATGAGTATATGCCATTATAATGCTTGGCTGTGAGTAGAAAAAGAAAATTATTAGCTGCTTGTAACCTGATAGATGTGATACGAGGAAATGTCATTACACCCATGCACACATATATGTTTGTTACTATATCACTCTCTCTGCACCTACACAAATATTCTGTACTCTCTATACATGCACACAAATATTTACTGCACAGTGTGTATTTATATGATTTTTTTGTACCTGCACATATATAGCTACTTTTTCAGGCACTGAGAGTTAATTATAACATATATAGCAACTGTAACTCTACTAGGTGCTTCACAGACCTGAAAGGTGTTCAGCCAGTTACTGAAGTAGCAAACGCCATCTGGCATTTACACTTTCAAATCAGATAGCCACCTTGTACTTAAACATGCGATTTTTACGTACAAGCAAAAGCAGCATCTGCCTGAAGACAGCATGATAATACGGCCTACAGCGAGCAGTCCAAATGTATTGCCAAGTCAGAAGTGGGCTACGCACGCAAGCAGAGGAATTCATTTGTCCTTTTTACACAACCTCTTTCTCCTGCTGCAGAGAGTAAGAGGATCCTGCCAGAAACGTCTGTAGTGTTGTTTCTGCGGTGGTGGTAATACGCACAGTGTGGGCACTTAAATGTCCATTCCAATTCTAAATGCCAGTGCTGGTATGAAACTTAACATGCTGGGTTGCATTTCTATTCCTGGTGCTCCCAGCACAGAAGTATTCCGGGTGGTAATCTTTGAGGGGATGCGTGCTGAGGAAAGGAAAAAAGAGCTTTGTCCCTCTCCATAATGCTGAGAAACCAGAGAGAAGACGAGGCAGCCTCTGCTGCCCAGAGAAATCTACAGTCTGGAGACCAGGCTCTCTCCTGCAAGTAGATTTTTGCAACGAACACAGAAAATCAAGTCTAAGGAAGCCCAGATATGATGGGAAGGCACAGGCAGGAAAAATTCTCAGTTCAGCACTCTGAAACTGCTTCATGTTTGATTGAGCCCCCCAAAAGAGATGGGGTTTGAACCCTATGGTGTAGTTCTTTATATTTTAAGATGCAGAACTCTAATGGAGCTAGTGACATCCTGAAAACCAAACTGTGCACCTGTATAAGTTTCTCTGGCATTTTCCAGATGGTGGAATGATGGTAGAAGCCATCATTATTTATACTCAGAAGATCCAATGCCTTCTGTACTTCCACAGTTCAAGGAACCTGCTTGCACAATTTCCTTAATCCTTTCAGCTTGTCTTTTGTTGGTTCGTGTGGGGTTTTTTGTTTGTTTTGTTTTTATAAACAGGCAATACTAACAAGAGTGCTCGAGAACGGATGCTGCCCTAGGTCCCAGTTGAGCAGAGAGTATCAGAATGTACCCAAACAGGCTGGACCATTGCACTGTTTCATGCTTGAGGGAGCATGTCAATAAAATTATCTCTTTTTTTTTCCTATTATCTCTACCATCCCCCTGTCCATCAGAACAAATGAGACACATTGATGACATCATTGTATGGGGCAACACAGCAGAAGACCTTTTTGAGAAAGGGAAGAAAATAGTCCAAATCCTTCTGAAGGCCGGTTTTGCCATAAAACAAAGTGAGGTCAAGGGACCTGCACAGCACATCCAGTTTTTAGGAATAAAATAGCAAGACGGACATCATCAGATCCCAATGGATGTGATCAACAAAATAAGAGGCATGTCTCCACCAACTAGCAAAAAGGACTGTCGTGATTTAATCCTAGCCAGCAACTAAGCATCACACAGCCGCTGGCTTGCCCTGCCCCCCCACCTGCATGGAATGGGAGAGAGAATCGGAAAAAAAAGTAAAATTTGTGGGTTGAGATAAGAACAGCTTAATAATTGAAATAAAGTAAAATAATAATAATAACAATAATAATAATTTAAAAATATACAAAGCAAGTGATGCACAATGTAACTGCTCACCGCCTGTCAAACGATGACCAGGCAGTCCCTGAGCAGCAACCACTGCCCCCTGGCCAGCTCCCCCCAGTTTACATACTGAGCATGACGTCATATGGTATGGAATACCCCTTTGGTCAAGTTTGGGTCAGCTGTCCTGGCTGTGCCCCCTCCCAGCTTNAGCCATCATTATTTATACTCAGAAGATCCAATGCCTTCTGTACTTCCACAGTTCAAGGAACCTGCTTGCACAATTTCCTTAATCCTTTCAGCTTGTCTTTTGTTGGTTCGTGTGGGGTTTTTTGTTTGTTTTGTTTTTATAAACAGGCAATACTAACAAGAGTGCTCGAGAACGGATGCTGCCCTAGGTCCCAGTTGAGCAGAGAGTATCAGAATGTACCCAAACAGGCTGGACCATTGCACTGTTTCATGCTTGAGGGAGCATGTCAATAAAATTATCTCTTTTTTTTTCCTATTATCTCTACCATCCCCCTGTCCATCAGAACAAATGAGACACATTGATGACATCATTGTATGGGGCAACACAGCAGAAGACCTTTTTGAGAAAGGGAAGAAAATAGTCCAAATCCTTCTGAAGGCCGGTTTTGCCATAAAACAAAGTGAGGTCAAGGGACCTGCACAGCACATCCAGTTTTTAGGAATAAAATAGCAAGACGGACATCATCAGATCCCAATGGATGTGATCAACAAGATAAGAGGCATGTCTCCACCAACTAGCAAAAAGGACTGTCGTGATTTAATCCTAGCCAGCAACTAAGCATCACACAGCCGCTGGCTTGCCCTGCCCCCCCACCTGCATGGAATGGGAGAGAGAATCGGAAAAAAAAGTAAAATTTGTGGGTTGAGATAAGAACAGCTTAATAATTGAAATAAAGTAAAATAATAATAATAACAATAATAATAATTTAAAAATATACAAAGCAAGTGATGCACAATGTAACTGCTCACCGCCTGTCAAACGATGACCAGGCAGTCCCTGAGCAGCAACCACTGCCCCCTGGCCAGCTCCCCCCAGTTTACATACTGAGCATGACGTCATATGGTATGGAATACCCCTTTGGTCAAGTTTGGGTCAGCTGTCCTGGCTGTGCCCCCTCCCAGCTTCTTGTGCACCTGGCAGAGCATGGGAAACTGAAAAGTCCTTGACTAGTGTAAGCACTACCTAGCAACAACTAAAATATCAGTCTGTTATCAACATTATTCTTATCCTAAATCCAAAACACAGCACTATGCCAGCTACTAGGAAGAAAATTAACTCTATCCCAGCTAAAACCAGGACAAACAGGAATAAGTGGACAAAATATATAAAGGACATTAACAAATGTGGCACATCAATCCCTGATAAAGTCAATTCATATCATTGTCATGAGGGACAAAAGAATAAAATTAAGTTCTCTTGGACTGACAGATCTCATTTTTACCCAAGGACACCACAGTAAGGGATCCTCAGGAGCCTGCTGCAGCTTCTCCTCAGACCTGTGTATTTTGAACCCTTTCAGTGGAGCTTCTCAAAGCACTTCACACATTTCAGATAATGAAGCTTCACAACACCCCCTCAAGGTATGGCAGGGAACAGAAATAAGGCCCACACGTACACATACACATGTGCACACACACTGGGAAAACACAGGGATGCAGGGTCAGCATTTTAAAGCTGGATGCTTAATCTACTCTAGTCTGAAATTTTGACCTAGGTGACTAGGCAAAAACCACTAAGAAGCCAATGTCAGACTAGTCCTTCCCTCTTATCCTAAACACATGGAAACACACTTGAAAGCCAGAAAGACACAGCTAGTCAGTAGCAGCCCATGGCCAGTATCCATCAAAGAGGAGCTCTAGCCCAGACAGATACAATAATATACAGACAAAATAATGTACATGTTCTCATCCATCACAGATACCCCAAACAATTTTTGGGTATCCCAGAGAAATATGAAATTGTCTTCTTTTACCATAGGTATTGGAAAAGGATATTGTCATTGAAACCAAACCATGGAAGCATTCAATCTCCCTGCAGCATGACAAATCAGAAACAAAAAATGGAAAGGGCCGAATACTGCTTGCAAAGAAGCACACTGGTGCCTCATCTGTTAAAGAAGAATGTGCCTTGCTAAGGTAGGAGTTTCTGATCCACCACACCAGCAGAGTATAACAGTTGTATTTCAGGCTCTACATCATACTGAATAAATCCCATTCTCTCTTATATCAGTATGTATCTTGTACTACATTTCTGAGGATAGCCCCCTCCTGAAGTCATAGTTCAGACCCATGTCCAGTGTTCCAGCCATGACCAACTGACCCAGAGTTGCGCGAATCACCTATTTTAGTCTGTAAGCATTTATTCAGACCATTCTCTAACCTGCACAGCCAGCACCTCTAGGTGTTTGGTTTCCTCTGTTCACAGAAAGATTGGGTTTCTTTGTTTTGTTCAGTGACACAATTTTCCTGGAATGCAGGCAATATCATTTGCTTAGAAAAAAAACCCCAACTTTTTATTCTTTCTTCATTTTTTCTAATATGACAGATTAGGAGAACAGTGAATGTAAGAATAAATACTTCTCCTATATCTGAAATTTAGTAATAGTCTCCTCACAGAGGGAACAACACTTACAGCTCCCTGTCTGCCTACCCAAGATGGGCCTGTTGCTACTGGACAAGAGCTATTTGGGTCAGGAAAGGGATGAGCAATCTTTTTTTTTTTTTTTAGTTTTTCATCTCCTTTAGTTTTCTCATATTCAGACCTGATGTAAATTTTGAATTAACAGTACTGTAACTGTTCAGTCCTGTTTTAACACAACTTTTTTTATTTACCCATTTTTGCTTTTGATACTGCGCCCTTTCACAAACTATGCAATGGAGGTGGATTCGGAATGCCTGTGTCTGCTCCTGGAGTAATACGAAGTGGAAGCCAATCCCAACTGTAGGACGCTGCCTAGCAGGAAGAGTTTGCATGATTACTGCCAAGACAAACCACGGTTATCTATACTCCCTGCTTTGAGACTACCTGTCTACTCCTTATCTGCACTAAGAAAATCAGATACTAAATAGTATGGATCTCTGTTTAGAGATACTGGCTAAAATGCCTAAACACCAAAGGACACATACACCTTCAAAGACCAATGGTTGTAACTTGCACAAAGGACCAAATCCTGCGACCACCAAAATACAAAATTCCCATTGCTTTCAAAGAGGGGAGACTCCCTCCAAGAAATTCAGATGGGCATTCATCACGGGGAGGCCCACGGAAACATTGCATCTGAGGGCCAGGCTCTTTTTATGTCATCAAATGCCCACAACAAATTACACCAGTGATGCAATACAACAAAATTAACCTTACACTAGACACCTTAAGATGTGTTTTCCAGAATATTAAAAAGTTTTTTCCAACTACATTTTAAAGCAATATTTTTGACTCATTGCCCCAAACAAATTATGTCAAAGAGATTCATTAACTGAATTATATTCTCTGAACCCTGATGTGACTGTGTTGTGGTTTAGCCTGGCAGGTGGCTAAACACCACTCAGCCATTCGCTCACTCTCCCCCTCCCCAGTGGGATGGGGGCCAGAATCGGAAAAAAAGTAAAATTAGTGAGTTGAGATAAAGACAGTTTAATAGGACAGAAAAGGAAGGGGAAATAGTAATAATAATAATAATATACAAAATAAGTGATGCACAGTGCAATTGCTCACCACCCACCAATCAATACCCAGCCAGTCCCTGAGCAGCGATCGCTGCCCCCCAGCCGACCCCCCCAGTTTATATACTGAGCACGATGTCATATGGTATGGAATACCCCTTTGGCCAGTTTGGGTCAGCTGTCCTGGCTATGCTCCCTCCCAGCTTCTTGTGCACCTGGCAGAGCATGGGAAGCTAAAAAGTCCTTAACTAGTGTAAGCACTACCTGGCAACAACTAGAACATCAGTATGTTTTCAACATTATTCTCATCCTAAATCCAAAACACAGCACTATACCAGCTACTATACCAGGAAGAAAATTAACTCTATCCCAGCTAAAACCAGGACAGAGTGTTATACAGGATATTATATGTACACATGTGCAAAATTCCAGGATACAATTCTATAATAAACTCCTAGAACTTTTCAGAAAGGAGCTCTTCTATATCACGAGCTAAAAATTGCATTTGTATTCAAAGGCATGTTACACTCATGCTAATACAACTAGACAACGTGTATTTTCAAATTAAATTATGGAGCAACCCTGTAGTAAAGGCCGAAACTTACTTCCCCTCTTAATGCCATAAAATTTCACCTGATTTCTCAAAGAAAGACAACTCAAAAAGTTGTACACCATAGCTCATCACAGAGTAGAGCTTTTTCTGAGAAGGTTAAAAAACATAATAAAAAGAAGTGTTTGGGTTTTGAAAATGAAGCTATTCTAACCTGTTTTATTTGCCCTGTAGAAGAACAATTATACAGAGGGACCTCAACAGGCTGGAGAAATGGGCTGACAGGGACCTCATGAAGTTCAAAAAGAAGTTCAAAGACCTGCAGCTGGGGAGTAACAACCCTGTGCACCAGTACATGCTTATGGCCAATCATCTGGAAAGTAGCTCGGCAGAAAAGGACCTGGGGTTCTGGTGGCCACCAAATTGAACATGAGCCAGCAATGGGCCCTTGCAGCAAAGGGTGAATGGTATCCTGGGCTGCATTAGACAAAGTACTGCCAGCAGGTCAAGGGAGGTGATCCTTCCCGTCTACTCAACACTGGTGAGGCCACAGTTGGAGTACTGTGTCCAGTTCTGGGCTCCTCAGTACAAGACAGATGGGCATACTGGAAGGAGTCCAACAAAGGATCACTAAGATAGATAAGGGACTGAGGCATGTCGTGTATGAGGAAGGGTCGAGAGAGCTGGGACTGCAGCCTGGAGAAGAGAAGGCTCAGGGGAATCTCATCAGTGTATATAAATACCTGAAGGGAGGGTGCAGAGAAGACAGAGCCAGGCTCTTTTCAGTGGTGCCCAGTGACAGGACAAGGGACACACACTGAAACACAGGAGGTTCCCTCTGAACATCAGGAAACACTTTTTCGCTGTGATGGTGACCAATCACTGGCACAGGTTTCCCAGGGAAGTTGTGGAGTCTCCTTCCTTGGAGATACTCAAAAGCCATCTGGACATGGTCCTGGGCAACCAGCTCTAGGTGGCCCTGCTTGAGCAGGAGGTATGGACTAGATGACCTCCAGAGGTCCCTTCCAACCTCAACCACTCTGATTCTGTGAATTTTTAGCATTTTTCTTCCCCATCGGACAGAAGCAAGGGAATGAAAGAACAGTAAAAAGAATCACCTTTAACTATATAAAGACTAATAAAGAAAATTTACCTTGTTTTGTTTGGCTACAGATTTTCCTATGTGTTATCTAATAGAAGAGGGAATTAAAAATGCTGCATGGTGAACCAAAAAGGGAGACAGATGGGAAAAATAAGTCCCACTGTTGTGGTTTAGTCCCAGTTAGCAACGAAGCACCACACAGCCGCTCACTCACCCTCCCCCCCCGGTAGGATGGGGGAGAGAATCAGAAGGGCAAAAGTAAGAAAACTTGTGCGTTGAAATAAGTACAGTTTAATAATTGAAATAAAATAATAATAATAATAATGTAGTAATGAAAAGGAGAACAATGAGAGAGAGAGAGAAACAAAACCCAGGAAAAACAAGTGATGCAACCGCTCACCATCTGCCAAACGACGACCAGGCAGTCCCTGAGCAGCGACCGCTGCCCCCCGGCCAGCTCCCCCCAGCTTATATACTGAGCACAACATCATATGGTATGGAATACCCCTTTGGCCAGTTTGGGTCAGCTGTCTTGGCTGTGCCCCCTCCCAGCTTCTTGTGCACCTGGCAGAACATGGGAAGCTGAAAAGTCCTTGACTAGTATAAGCACTACCTAGCAACAACTAAAACATCAGTATGTTATCAGCATTATTCTCACACTAAATCCAAAATACAGCACTATGCCAGCTACTAGGAAGAAAATTAACTCTACCCCAGCTGAAACCAGGACACCCACATAGCACAGAGAGGCTGAGTTTGGGAGGGCACAGGAGGAACAGCAGAGGAAAACAGAGGACCTGCAATAACATCCTGCCTTGAAGTGAACTGATTTCAGCTGCGAGCACAGTGTAACAGAGTAAGGAATGAAGGAATGTCATTTCCATGTTCTTCCATTATATATTTTGCAATTGGACACCTTGGAAGCTGCAGGACGTCTACTTTGAATGGCCTGGTAAGCCTTCCACTTGTTCATTCATAATAAAGAAAAAAAATTAAAATTACCAGAGGGGTTGAGTTCAAACATCATTTCAATGCAGTGCTACTGTCACCCTGAAACACTGCAGTAATTTCTGTAAATTTTCAAAGAACAACTTTAAGTTGAAGAGTCTGGGAAGGAGACTTACGGGTTTCCATCAGTTTCTGGCAATTTTGCACTGTTAACTGCTACTATCACTTGTTTATATCATCCACCTTCTGTAGTCACCCTCAGGTTTGGCTAACTAACCACTAACATTCTAACCCAGTAAACATACCAAGAAAATGTACTAATTACTGAAGCCTATGTATGTTTTCAGAACAGTATACCTAGGCCAATTTTAAGTGGATGCCCTTGACCCATCTCTCAGTTGCTTACACAAATTATCTGGTTTGGGAAAACCAGAAATTTAAAAATTCAAGAAATAGCATAGCAGGCAGGTCCTCCGGAAAACACCTTTAAAAATCCCTGGGGTCTGCAGATTGCAGAGCAGGCCAAACCACTATAAAGCACATATGCTATTCATACTACCTTCAGTAAACTTCTGCATGAACATGCTTAGATCTGTTGAGGACTGATTAATGCAGATGAACATCTAGGACCTGATCCACGTCACTGACATCGGTAGAAGCAGGTTTACTGTACACTGTGAAGATGTGGGCAGCATTCTTAGGATTTTCACAAGAAGTAACATTCTTATTTTAATTAGTGTCAGAATTTCTACAATACTTCACGATGAGCAAACTCACTAGCCACATTTGTGACGGGCATAGATGATGGTAAACAAATGCCATATTCATAAGCATTTGAGACTGGAAGTAACCATCTTTGTCTTGTTCTGTCGATTGTCAAAATTATCTTCAAAACACAGAAAGAGTTACCTAGGTCCTTTTTTCCCCACCTTCATTCATTTCTTCCCTAACCTTCTAGCATTGTAACCAAAATCTTCAAGAAGCGTTTGCCGTTATGTCACCAGCTCTACCCTCCCTGCTGAAAAGCCACCTAAGACCTCCTTTGTGGGCACAAGCAGTCATTCCCAGATAAAGATGAAGAATTTCAAGAGCCATGACTGAGGAAGAGCAGGAGGTTGGGCAGAGAAAGTCTTTCTTTCTGGGAAGATAAAGAAACCAGCTTTGCATCTGGGTCTTTAAGCAGAAACTTCTGCCCTGCTGAGGCCATCCATGACAACTTGGTAGCCCTACTGAGCTGCAGCCCTAGTTCTAACAAAATAAGCAGGGTGTGCATTTGAAATAGGAATGGGCCTGGTGGTGAACTTTTTTTTTTTGGTAACATAAATAATTTCACTTTCCTTAGCTACCTAGCATACCACCACTGTGTTAGAGCAAGATACAACTTGAGAACAAACAAAGAATCAAAGTAGGTAGAGTGTGAAAGATTACGCATTTTGTTCAAACACTAAAAAGAATGTAATGGCCATTGGAAATGGCTTCTCTGTTAAGCTTTCTCCCTCCTCCTCTTCCTGCATAGAGTAGCAGCATGAACAAATCGGAAAACAAGACTCTTTTTATAAACCAAACTGAAACAGCTCAAGTCTATTTTATTGATCAAGCAACACAGGCAGATGGCACAAAAAGGGAACAGTATGTTTTTAAATACTTTTAGAAGGGGAAAAAGATAAGTAATGCTGTTGCTAGCAGCCATGCAGTTCATGCAAGGAGTGTCTTTAAAAGGCAGGGGATGTGTAAGGAGAATGGCCTCTGCAGAGCAAAGCAGCATCACAACATGCCTCCAGATTCCTTCATGCACAAGGTTGACAAGTCTTTTAAATATTAAGGGCCATGTTCTACTCTAATTCCACACATGGGACTCCCATTAATGTCAGTGGGTGTTTCACACAAAGCACAAGAATAGAAAACAGCCCTTGGCATCTTTTAGTATTAAAGAAAAAAGATTTCAATAAGTTTACTTAATCCATCAAACTGGCAGACTCTAGCATTAACTCCTGTGATAGTGCTGTCAATGCTTGGTCAAGCCTAAAAAAACCTTCAAGCTTAAGCAAGTCTTGACACAGCAGAGAAGCAGAAGCTCAAGATGGCCAACTGTAAGAAGTAAATAAACTTTCAAAAGCAAAGAGAAAAAAGGATTAAAGGATAAAGAAAATTATTTCCCCCCTTTATATCAACTTTTTCCAGAGAAGAAATATATGTTTCTGAAAAAGAAACCCTGAGCTTGGCAGGCCAGGTGGAAAAAGAAAAGCAGAGACAAGTTTGGTGGGTTTGGGGGAGTGGGAAGTAGAGTGTAGCTGCTAATCCTGCTAAGGGAGTTTTGCATTGACTTTAGTGCATTGGCAGCATACAAACTTTTTGACCATGCACTAGCTAGTTCCCTTAATAGCCCAGAGTAACTAGAGTTAAAGGTCTCAGTATACATCTTAAGTCCATGGGAAGAGTGGATTTAGTGCCCAAGGGAGCATCTTGCTGTCAGATGCAAAAGTCAGAGCTTTATCAGATGGTGTCTGCAAGGGGGACAACCGTAAGAGAACTCTGCTAATGCCTTCTCCCCATTGCTGTCTTACCACCACATTCCCAATAGGAACAGTCTCTTGACCACTGGTCCCTGTTGCATTTTTCATTTCAATTTTTTCTTTAGAGAACATAGGGGCCCCATGTACTACTTAGCCTAAGTTTTTGTTGGCTTGGTGGATACCATTTTGGATGGAGTGTCCTTGGCTCTGCGGTACTAGCCCTCATGATAATTGCAAGTGACCTAGTTACTTTGAAAGATGGTAGAGCCAAATATTAGGTCCCATTCTCATTGCCATATTTAGTAGCCACTTGGTTCAATTATCACTCAGGGCTGCACTGTGGGATTTCTGTAGCAGAGAAACTGGCACAGGTATATGGTCTGGCTGACAATTTAGCTAGACAAGCCTCTTGAAATTGTGTAAAACTTATAGGATACATGGCATTAGTAGTCTGACCTTGGTACATAAAAGATTTGAGGCACTTTAAACTGTATTACCATCACGCAAAGGAGACAACTTGAAGAAAGCAACAGGGTAGAGGTACAGGTATTTGTTGGACAGTGTTATGCAGGCTTTTTCTCTCCCCCTGGATATATTGATGTACATTATGTATAGCAGTAAAAGCATCTGAGCACAAACAGCATTTGAAGACAAAGTTAAAAATATTATAAAATGACAAGCCCTACAGCCAACTGTACTAACGAGTCTGTTTGCCCTTTCTTTCTTTCTTCTAATTCAGTATACAGCTGACTTATTTGTGCCCATCAGTTTAGCACATGACCAGTAACAAAGCATAGCAGTTGTCATGTTCTACTCCCTCCTTGTTCAGTTGCTCTTCAGGATGAACTCCCTCTTACTCACCACTGTCTTTTTTCCCTGTGTAGCTACATCAATCTCTCCTTGGATTGCTATTGAGGAAAAGTAATTGTCCAGAAGTGGAAGTTACATGTAGCTCTGAATGGGGCAGCTTCCCAGTGTTCATTATAATCAATGGAGTCTCTTTCATTGACTTCTGTATGAGATGGATCAAAGCAAGACCTTTTCTTTGAGGTCCTTCTGAACAAATTTCACCTGAAAATGCCAAGATTCTTCCTGCCAGGAAATCTACAGAGAATTCAGGCAGAACTCTGTTTTCAGTTTCACAACAAACTCAGATTAAATGAATTGCCTTCTGTGGTTTTCCATTGTCGATTCCAATTACGGCTAATGCTGTGTAAACCCTAGACTTAAAAAAACTACATCAAGAAAAGTAGGGTGAAGGTCAGCATGCATGTGGGAAGCACAATGATTTTGGTTTGAATTCCTTTTGGGGTAGCGATTTTCAAACAATTCATGGAAGGTGGAAAGGTTACACTGGAAGTAGTTTGAAGAAGTCTTTGTAAGAGGAAGAGACAGAGACACAGCAGAATATGTAAAATCTTTCTAATGATATGCACAGAAAATAAAGTCGCCCTTAACTACTTCCTCAGTAATCTGCCAAAAAAGACTAACACAAGCACGTGCTAATTTACGTCCTCTGAATTCAATGGAGGAACTGAGCACTTCAGCATCAATGGCCTCTGCTTGAACAGGCCTTATATTTGCAAACAGACATTGTTACGCATTCCCAACCAGTTCCAGTACTATGCGGAACCACTGCAACTTAAAAATACAAATCCACACTAGTAGAAGGTAACTCATTTGGACCACTGAGGACTCGTTACTAAAACAACCCTCCTCCCTTCCCTGCCTTCACATATATATTCCTGTTGAATCCAATGGGACAATTCCCATGAGGAGAGCCTATTTTTGGAAAGAAAGATTTCATCATTGCTCAACAGCCATACTAGATCATGGCAGAAGAGTTTTGATCAAGCTAAGTTCTTGCCAGGCATAAGCTTCTTAAACAACATTGCAGTTTCTCCTTCTCTAGACCCTACCCACTGCTCTGGGAAAACAAACAAACAAAAAAAGAATCATCTAAGTAAACCATCAGCTTTAGTATATAAATTAAGTATATACATTCTTTATAAACAGGACTCCTAATAGTACATTTAAATTAAAACTTGCACTTTTGCAGCATCCCCATGGAGTTAATTTTAAAAATGAATGAATGAAATAATACCACTAAGACTACAGAATTTCTCACGCATACCCCTACACTGGCTTATATAGTTTTAATGTCTAGGACTTACACCATTGCAAACTACAGCTGCTTAAATGACAACTATTGTTCACTGCATGATATTTGGTGAAATAAATGCTCAAGTATGAAGTCCATTAGTGCCACATATACCATACACTGCATTTGCAAAGGCTTAGTGTGGAGGGGAGGGAAATTCCTCTCCCCAGATAAATACAGCTTTTAAAGTTTTTTTTTTATTATTATTGTTATTATTTTCTTCCAACAAAATATCTATTTTTTGGAACACGTCTATCTGCTGGTATCCTGAAACTGAATGAAATACCTCAAGGCAAGTATTTGTTTGCTATTTCCTGTTGGAACAGTGCAAGAATGTTCTTTGTGTTATTTGAAGCAAGCAGCAAAGATGGCAACAACACATGGGTGACTCCACTTCGTTGGGCGAAGAGAAATTCCAACATATATTTTATATATATTTATATGCTGTATAATTAAAAAGGTAACCCAAAGAGAACAGGCACTGATAAGCACTTGTTATTGAAAAGGGCACATGAAACAAGAGTAGTATGCACCAAAGTGCAGTGGAGCAGAATCAGAGGTGAGGTCCTACTGATCAGCTCCCATGGAGACCACTGAACAGCCAGCTCCAAACTAGGACAGAAATCCTGAGGTTTTTGCCCTATTTAGCTTCCTATAGACTAGTAACTGCAGAACATGTGCAAACCAAACAGTAAAAGAAACTACAGCAAATTCTGTTTCTCTGTGGTCTTCTCCAAGCAATTTGGAAACCAATTGTGCTACCACCTGCCATAGAAAAATGTTGTCCTGGGTTGCTGCCACTCCTGGAAACTGAACGTACCCTAATTTGGATGAGGATGGCTTCCTTTTGCAACACTTCATTTGCTCTGTGATCCCAAGTAGAGAGAGAATCAGGCCAATTATACTGAGTGCAAACACATTACAAAGAAGCATCGTGTGCTCTAAAGAAAATAAAATATTCTTCGTGTATTTATGAATGATCTAGCCTGTCTTTGAATGAAAATTCAAATATAAGGAACAAAAGCAGTTTAAGTAAAGCTATACTCTCATTCACACTCAGTAAAACTGTGATTACCTCTTTTTCCCTTCATGAAATAAACTACTACTCCTCTAAAGTCAATGTGCAAGAGCCTCAGCTTATTTAAAAAAAGAAAAGCTCCCTCTCCCATAAAAACATTCAAAACAAACCTATCTAGACAAAAGGCCCAGTGTCCCTACTGCTTTGTGGTAGGGTGGAAAAAACAGTTGTCTGCTACATTAGTGAGAAATAACAACTTCAGAGAGTCAGACACATGCTGAAATGTTTCACTTGAAATCAAACTCTGAGAAATTTTTTAAATGTTTTCAACACATCAGCATGAAGCATCGACCTAGTTGGAATCACTTAGATCTAAAGCAAATGCACTGATTGTTTTCACAGCATGCTTTTCTTCTTCAAGCTGCAACAGGCAGACTGGCAACTGCTGTTCGGAAAGGTTTTCAGCCCCCTGCCTTGGTCTACTGTAGCCTATGACACAATCAATACCAGGGTTAGAAGGCAGAGGAAGCTAAGGAAAGATTATGAAGATGAGGTGAGTGACAGAATTGCCTTACAGGATTTGTTCTCTCTCACCTTGAGTCTTTTCTGCTGCAAACAAAGATGGAGAACCATCCCAATTCTTTCCCTGAAAGGGGGCAGAGATGCTGGGGAGACCATGATGCGTGAGCACAGACAGCACTCGGTGCACTTAGGAACATTCTGCTCAACAGATACAACAAGAAAGAAGATCCTGCCAGCAGATGTGTTCTTCTTTGTCAGGGTGGGATGGAGATACTGCTAAAGGAATCTTTTCTCTCATTAATCAGTATAATTAGCATGCATGGTGAGAAAAAGTTTACAGTGAAATAAAACTCGAGCATTCTCCTTTAATCATTTCACCTCAACGCAGGCTGTGCTATCTGCAGGCATCTCTGCTCCAGCCTGTCCGATAGGGACCATCGTCTTTCAAACAATTCTCCTCCCTTTGCACTGGTGTAAAGTCCTGCTTAATATACCACTGCACAGGATGCTTCTGCTGCCATGTTTTAAAGATCTTAATAGCTTTCACTTGTTCAGGTACCACATTATTAAAGAACCTTTACAGTAACCCTAAAAATTTTAATAAAGTGTTAGAGTCTTCATGATGGAAAATGTGATTTTTAAGCCCCTTACTGGAGATACCATGCTGTTCTGCTACCAGTTTATGGAGATAGGTGATGTAGCTTGAACTTACTGCAGTAGCATGAGAAGGGGTGGAAAGAAACTGTTCTTCAAGGGGGAATTAGAGAGAGAAGGCCCAGTTTATGCCACTGTCTGTTTGTTCTTTTCAGCTAAGCATACAGAAGAATCCCAGGAGAAAAGCATATTTGGACATTAACAGCAGCAGCCAAAATATTGCTGGGATTCAGTCAATCCACATTTATATTTTAATATGATAAAAGATAGGAAATGGAACAGAGAACAGGAAAACCCAGCTTTTTTCTGCCTTTAGTGACATGAATTTTATATAGTTATTTAAGTGCTCTACAGGACAAGCAAACTATATACTGTAGATTATGTACGCCCAAGTTCAGTCCATCATGCCAGCCAGGATAGGGCTCCTTAGACCCATGGCATAGGCTTGTGTACGCACCACTCCATAGCGATAATGGAATTAACCCCACTGCAGACCTTTTGTTTGTAAATGGTTACAGCACCATTATCTGTGCTGTGCCTACAAGTATGGACTTTGTGCAGTTCTTTATGCCCAAAGAGATAGAAAACACTCCCAGTTCAGACAGAGGTAAACACAAGTTAGTAGACAATAAAGACCAAGCCCTCCAGTATGCATCGATGTGTTTTAGTCTGACTGTCATCTTGAATTTGAGATTAGCAGGAGTTACAAAAGTTGGACACTTTTCTCTCCTAAAGAACAGTACAGTGGAAGCAAACAGCAGAATAGGTTGGGGAGGGGGCTTATTTTTTTGTTTAAAACCTTTTAGTAAAGTGACAGTAGGAGAGAGCGGTAAGGGCCTGCAGCAAGGAGCCCACCAGCATGGGGGGGCTCACCAGCCCCAGGGTGAGCACAGTGAGCAGCCTGCTGGCACCAGAGCTGGCTGGAACAGGTGCTGAGGGTGAGCACATGCCAGACCAGCACTGTGCAGGGCCTCCTGTAGCAGCCACACAACTACAGCAAGGGCTGGCACACCTTACTGTCCTGCAGCACTCACTCCTATCCCTCCTTTTCTTCTGCAATAACCCAGCAAACACCATTTTGCCTCCCCCAACAGCCCAGCAGTACCTCTTGGATCCACTTCCCAATAGCTTTGCTTGACAAAACACACATGAGTAGCCCCCTTCCCCCACCTGACCACCATCCCTTGGTCTGCTCCCACTCTCTGGGGCCCCAGCTGCCCCAGCCCGTGGGGCCAGCTCAGGGGATCACCCCAGGGCCCCGCTACATGGTGCTATGAAGGTTGCCAGTTCACAAAATTAGTTAGGGGAAAACACACCCAAAGTTTGCTTTGCTTTTTGTCTTGTATTTAGAAAAAACATCATCCGGCTGCAAGAGGCCTGTTGTCAAGTTGCCATCCACACTTCAAGAAGTCCCTGACATGAGACATAAGACAAAAAAAAAAAAAAAATTTATTCACCCCTGTGAATTTGAAGACTTCTCTTCTGGGGAAGGAGTTCCTTACAGACGAGTCTGTCACTTGACAGTATTGTTCACGATCAGGCAATATATTTGGTAACTATGTCATACTGACATCTGATGTTTCAATTAGAATAGAATAGAATCATTAAGGCTGGAAAAGACCTCTAAGATCATCTAGTCCAACCATCAACCCAACACCACCATGCCTACTAAACCATGTCCCAAAGTGCCACATCTACATGTTTTTTAAACACCTCCAGGGATGGTGACTCCACCACCTCTCTGGGCAGCCTGTTCCAATGCCTGACCACTCTTTCAGTGAAGAAATTTTTCCTAATATCCAATCTAAACCTCCCTGGACACAACTTGAGGTCATTTCCTCTTGTCCTATCAACAGTTACTTGGGAGAAGAGACCAACACTCACCTCACTACAACCTCCTTTCAGGTAGTTGTAGAGAGTGATAAGGTCTCCCCTCAGCCTCCTCTTCTCCAGACTAAACAACCCCAGTTCCCTCAGCCGCTCCTCGTAAGACTTGTTCTCCAGACCCTTCACCAGCTTCACTACCCCTCTCTGGACACGCTCCAGCAACTCACTGTCCTTCTTGTAGTGAGCAGCCCAAAACTGAACACAGTATTTAAGGTGTGGCCTCACCAGTGCCAAGTACAGGGGCACAATCACTTCCCTACTCCTGCTGACCACACTGTTCCTGATACAAGCCAGGATGCTGTTGGCCTTCTCGGCCACCTGTGCACACTGCTGGCTCATGTTCAGCTGGCTGTCAACCAGCACCCCCAGGTCCTTTTCCACCAGGCAGCTTTCCAGCCACTCTTCCCCAAGCCTGTAGCGTTGCATGGGTTTGTTGTGACCCAAGTGCAGGACCCGGCACTTGACCTTGTTAAACCTCATACAATTGACCTCGGCCCATCAATCCAGCCTCTCCAGATCCCTCTGCAGAGCTTTTCTACCCTCGAGCAGATTGACACTCCTGCCCAATTTGGTGTCATCTGCAAACTTACAGAGGGTGCACTCAATCCCCTCAGCCAGATCATTGATAAAGATATTAAACAAGGCTGGCCCCAAAACTGAGCCCTGGGGAACACCGCTTGTGACTGGTCACTAACTGGATTTAACTCCGTTCACCACAACCCTCTGGGCTTGGCCTCCAGCCAGTTTTTTACCCAGCGAAGAGTAAGCCATGAGCCGCCAGCTTCTCCAGGAGAATGCTGTGGGAGACAGCATCGAAGGCCTTACTAAAGTCCAGGTAGATAACATCCACAGCTTTTCCCTCATCCACTAGGTGGGTCACCTGGTCATAGAAGGAGATCAGGATGGTCAAGCAGGACCTGCCTTTCATGAACCCTAGCTGGCTGGGCCTGATCCCCTGGTTGACCTGCACGTGCCTGTTGAGCACACTCAGGATGAACTGCTCCATAATCTTCCCCAGTACCAAGGTCAGGCTGACAGGCCTGTAGTTCTCCAGATCCTCCTTCCAGCCCTTCTTGTAGATGGGCGTCACATTGGCAAGCCTCCAGTTGACTGGGACCTCCTCTGTTAACCAGGAATGCTGATACATGATGGAGAGTGGTTTGGCAAGCTCCTCTGCCAGCTCCCTCGGTACTCTCGGGTGGATCCCATCTGGCCCCATAAACTTGTGAGTGTCCAGGTGGCATAGCAGGTCATTAACAGCTTCCTCCTGGGTTATGGGGGGTTTATTCTGCTCTCCATACCTGTCTTCCAGCTCAGAGGGCTGAACACCCTGGGGATAACTGGTCAATTAATCCCATCTCAGAGTAAGAGAGAAGTTTCACACATCAGAGCATTTCGTTTCTTACATTGCACTGAGTTGCTTGGGGCAGGGGGGTGTCTCAAACCTATAACGATGAACACAAAACAAAAGATGATTGCTGTAATGTAACAGGTAGGTGATAGACTTGAACAGAACATCTTGGCTGGATGGATTTTTGCTAAGGTTTGAAGATCTTTGGGAACCAATATACAGGGTTCATACTGTAAAAACTGCTTTAAAAACATGTAATCACTGTCATTTGACAATTAAATGTGCATGTATTTACTTCAACTTTATCTTGCTAAGTACCAGACTCGAAACACATCCCCCACTAAAAGACATGGAATTTAACTGGGTCTCATGTGAAGGACAACTACAAAGTCTACATGTGACTGGGGTCTCCAACTTACCCCCTCAAAGTGACATACAGATAGTTAATTAATTCAAAGGCTTTTCCGCACAGAAATTAATTTCATAGAATCATAGAAATATTTGGTTGGAAAAGACCTTTAAGATCATCGAGTCCAACCGTACCTGTCCACTACTAAACCATGTCCCCAAGCACCTTGTCAACCCATCTTTTAAATACCTCCAGGGATGGTGATTCGACCACTTCCCTGGGCAGCCTGTTCCAGTGCCTGACAACCCTTTCTGTGAAGAAGTTTTTCCTAATATCTAATCTAAACCTCCCCTGGTGCAACTCGAGGCCGTTTCCTCTTGTCCTACCACTTGCTACTTGGGAGAAGAGACCGACACCCACCTTGCTACAACCTCCTTTCAGGTAGTTGTAGAGGGCGATAAGGTCTTCCCTCAGCTCAAAAACCAAACCCACCAATTTTCTGTTACAATTCAGCTGCTTCCTACCAGATGCAAGCCAGACCCTAAGTTTTGCTTGCAGCTACACAATCAGCAACAACATGGCAAAACAGTGGATCTAGAAGAGCCACATTTTTTGTTGTTTGTTGAAAACTCCCATTACATGCTGAGGAGATAGACAGCAGAGACCTACACCAAAAAGTAGCATCAGTGCTAGCAGCATTGGGAGGGGTTGAATGAAGGAAGGAGGAATATGGCAAAGCATCTTGGTCTGCACAGCAGAAACATCACCTGGTCCTGTGGGACCGGGTCAGAGGCATGCTTCCACATGGGGTCACTTACACAGGCACAACCTTGATGTGCGTCTCATGGTGATGGTGGGACTACTGCTCAGAGCCAAGACACCTTGTGTCTCCTAAGAGCTTTCATCTCCAACTTCTCTGGTATAGCACCAGCACCACGTTGGTTCCCTTTGAAACTCACAGCTTCTCTAGAAATTCCAGGTGCAGTACTGGACAGCCAGAGGAGAGCAAGGAGGCTACATTTAAGTGATCAGGGCTGCCTACAAGCATATCAGCACTTCCAGGCCTTCTTTCCCCCAGTAAATTTTGCCTGGACAATATCTGGAAATGTAAAGAACACAAATGGAGAACTTAAACTCTTCACTGTGAAGAAATTTAGCAAACAAACTATTGCCTATAAAAAGCTGTTTAAGGTCGTTCATTTTTACCTTAGACAATTTTTTTTTTTTACATTTGGTATTTGTTATTACTACGTCATTACACACCCTAGCAAGCCAAGCATCAGAAAAATCAACACCTTCAATTTCACACTATAACTTTGCTTAAAAGAAAAGTAAAACATGTTACAACAGCCATTGCTGATAAACACTAGCCAACAAGCCTACTCCAGATATCACTTTGCACACATACTAAAGAACTTCTTGCTGTGAAGAACTACACAACTAGAACTTCTGAATTCATGAGTGCCCAGTTCCAGGCTTTACAAAGGGATACAATTTTTGGACATGGGGCACTTGACAAGTTCTGAAAATAATGGTTAAAAGGAGATTCAGATAACAGGGCCAAAACAGAAGCGTCCATTCACTAATAATTTCTTTACAATGTCCAGCACTAATCACTATGAAGTGATTATATATTATTATGAAGTAATACTTGAGGGGAAAAAGCTATTTATAAATAAGTGGAACTTTTTTGCAAGATGCTTTTCCCTTCCCAGCTACTGTTCAGCTTGCACAAAAATTACATGACAGTCAGTACTTGTTCTGTGAAAAATTCTGATTTCATGGTATTTTTAAAAACTTTTTTGAAGGGAAACGTATATCCTCACACACCAGATGATTCAGAAAAAAAAAATCAAGATAATACTTCATATGAGAAAAATGTCTTTTGACAATTTAATATAAATGAACTGCACTATGAAACACATCTCCTCCTCTGATGGAGGAGAGTTGGAGAATTTCCAACTCTCAACTTCAGTACTTTGCTTAGGACACCCTTTTTATCTAGTCAAAATTGCAGGCTTTGGAAATTCATTTGTGAGAATTAACCTGCCAGCTAGAATTTTAAAATAGCTTTTTAAAGAATTGTTTGTTTATAACTGCTATATAATGAAAGGCGCAGTTCATATCTCCTAATTTAAGGGTTTCTTACATGAGTTCAGTAAGATTTTCTAGCATAGCTCACAGTCCTTGCCTTCCTTTATAGTACTTAGAGAGAAAACAGGCTTTAGAGTGACTGGCTCAGACTTTGACACATAATTTTTAAGATGCCTAAGTCAGAGCAGATGAATGCCATATGAGAAATTAAGCATCAGAAGACATTCAGACTCACATTAAAAAGTCTAACCATAATTACAGGTTGGAAGAGGAAACTTACTGACTGACAATTAAAGACTCATAAAACATGCAAGTACATCTGGAAAATTGAAAATTCTTTAAAAGTTTCCTTAAATTATGTAGATGGAGGTGTGCCAGGCAATTCTTCCATTAAAATATATAATTGTACAAAGTGCAACATCCCTCCAGTTACCAGAAACATGCTGCAGTTTTATGCTGGTCTCCAAATCTAATAATTTAAAAATTAATTAAGTCTCTCATTTCGGAGATGCTTGCAATGATTTAAATTTAGGAAACACTTATAATGCTTTAAAATCCTTTCAGGTAACGTTAACTCTACACTAATTCCTAAAAATTGGGATAAGTGCTAATTCTCATTTGTGCAGCAACAATCTTTTTATCAGATGAAAATGACAAACTTCTGAGGGGAAAGAAAAAATACCAAAATGTGTTTAAAACTGATCTTGAAAAGAAGTATCTTTCTCTTCAGAGGAACTGAATCAACAAATTAAGGTCCAATTATGCTATACTTAGGCAAGGACTGTAAGCATCCTGAAGTCTGTGTGCCTGTCTGGAGGCTTATATACAACCAGCATCTTATATGAATGCATGTCTTTTAGCTTGCATAGGTTGTATAACAGAAACAGAAAAACAGTAGTAAATCTCTCAGATGTTCTGTAGAAATGAATGTATCACTTGTGTATATTCCTATATTATATTTCTGTTTAAGCTAATCAGATGACATTTGGACAACTCAACATTGATCCCAAAGGTGTATTCAAGTTGATAAGGGCGATTACATACCTGTAGCCCAGGGAGCAGGAAGAGAAGACTACTGCATGAAGCTTGCTGTGGAGATTCCCACACTGACCTCATTTGTCCATTCAGAGGTTAGGCTGTACTCCAGCAAAGGACTGCAGCATACCCTGAACTTTAAGGGCATGAGGACCATCACTGATTTCAGCAGGGCTTCTGCCATACAAGCAGGGCTCAAAAATATTGTGACTAGAACAACATTATTGAAGCAGATCCATTTGATCCTGACAGTATATCAGAAGTTTGCTGCCAGAGTAACTTTCAAGTATCACAGGGTCCTAACATACACATTCCAAGAAAATGTGTGCATTAGTACTAAAATATTACATAAAACATTAAAATGCTGTGTTTGATAGTCATAAATGGGATATTTAATTAAGAGAGATCTTGTGTTGAATGTTCTTGTCGCTCCTGAAGCAGTGAATGGTTACAGTAAAACATAGGCACTGCCACAAAGGAGAAGGGAGCAATAAAAAAAGATTCATCCTTGGAAGAAGGGGTTCTTTAGACCACTGAGAATGAACATACCTTCAGGTTTTGGAGCAGTTATTTTTTTAGCTTCCTTCATGGTGCACTGGGTATTAGTCAACACATAGCTTTTGGAAGGTAGAAATTTCTCCATATTCTCAGTTCATCAAGATCCTTCAGAGCAGATTTGGAATTGTTCTGTCCCCAGCACAGACTTTCTGTACCCATAACTACCACGAATTCTCCAGGCGATATCAGTTAATAAATAAATCCCTGTTGACTTCAGTGAAGCCAGGATTTTCACCCTTTTTCCACAGATTTTTGTAAACAAGTTTAACAGAGTTTGTAGCTTGACAATACAGTAGAGTTGGATAAATGCCCTGTGTTGTATTTATACAAGTAAGTTTCCATTATGGCATTCTTTAGGCAGCAAGGTAGTGTTTTCTGCTGCTGTTCTGCAGTCAGTTCATACTTGTTAAAAGCTTACATATTATTTCCAGCAAGGTAAAAACAGGAGAGCTTTGGCACATGGAAGGACTCAGGGAAACAACATAGTCCCTCGTTAGCAAGGTGATTTTCTCAACTGCAGAGGCAGAACCCTGCTATAATAGTTATTAATTCTTTACCCTGGGACATGTCCAAAGCACATTGAATCTTGCCACAAATTTCAATAGATTTTTGGATTAGGCCCTAATTAGTATTTACACTTGGCCTGACTGTGCTTGTGATAAAGGTTTGTTTAGTGATATTGATAAAGCATGTTTAGCAACAGTATCAGAACCACGTCCATGTGTGCAGCCTGTGTTTTGAACAAGGTTCTGTATTAAAAAAGTCAATGGGAGTAAGTTTGCATGCCATTTTATATTCTAGTTCTGTTTCCTTTGGTACAGGAATGGAGTGGGCTATTTTATCAGGTTTTGCTAGGAACCAGCAAATACAAAATGAATGAATTAGTGCTTATTGTGAACTACAGAAAGAAGGGATATGAAGTGAGTCCAGTACACCTGAGCTCCATCTACTGATGCTGTCGCTCACCCAAAGTGGAGATGCAATACTGGGAAAGCACCTGAGGGAAGACAATCTCCTAGTTTGGAAAGAGCACCTGGTAGAAACACAGAAGTAAGGGGGAGAACAGGTGCCTCAGACACCGAACACTACCTCATGTTTCTAAGCTCACATTAACATCTGTGATCTATTCTCTACATGAGAAACATGGTTAAAAAGCAGCCTGCACAAGTACAGCTGCAGAGCTACTTCCCCTCCTGCTTTTGGCCTATCAGAGGCCAATGGAAATCCCTCCCAGAGCACTGCTGATATCCTTCCCAAGCTCCACACTGGAATTGGTGCACTCCTTTCAGCTCCACTGGTAACACGTTCTCTACTTCCATGCACACACTGCCATGTAAAATCACTAGGCTCAACTACATATTTTTCCATTTCATCTTACAGGTAGCTGAAGGGCTCAGAAGCAGGAGAATGTTGCATTTGTAAAACACTTTGGAATGTATAAGTACACTAAAGAGAGATTCTTTAAGAAAGATGCAGACACACTGACATAATATTATCCAAGAATAAAACCCTTTGATGTAGAAGTCTTCTACAAGTAGAGAGCAAAAAAGCAGTCACAGTGAATGCTAATTGTTGTAAGCCCAACACACCCTCTGTTGAGAAGAAAGCTTGTTAGCAATACTATAATGCAATCCTTGATACAGCAAAGGACAGATTCTCAAAATAATTCAGTTTTTGCCTGACTCTGATTCTGTTTAGTCTAACAGGAACTTTGCAAGTGGTAGTATGAGAATTGAGGTAAGAGGATGCATCTGTAAGCCTTGGCTTTGTCATCTTTGCTGCTTAAATGTCAAAACCTTTATCAGGCTGTTGGGAAAAAGAACCCAATATATTTAAAAAAAAAAAAATGAAACCCATACCTGGTAGAATAATTATTTCTTTGTTCCTCCTTTTAAAAACAGCTTTCAAAGCTCTCTATTAATGTTCTACTTTTTCATCTGTGATACATCTTTCCTCTTCGAAGAAAAGATTTCCACCTATCAAAAAATTCAGTCTTGAAACTGTTTTTGGTTTGGTCTGTCCCCGTCCCCCCGCCCCAGACTTTAAACAATAATCCATGGGCAAGTCAGACATTACCAAAACCAAGTAAAATAAACCAAACACTTTTTCCAAACTTGAACCACATGCTGGAGAAGAGGCTACATCTTTATCATGCATCTCCAATCTGTATTTCATAACTCTGATTTAGGAAGCAACTCAGAAAGAAATTATAATCTTTTAACAACAGTTGCCCAAATATTTCCTGACCAACAACCTTTTGCAACAGTCTGCAGCTGCTCATAGATTGCCTACACTCCACATGCAATTAGCTTCCCCCAATGTAACACAGATGAATTCAACTACCACATTTTCTCCAGTGTTTCCCATGCATCTAGTACAGAGAACCTTACCTGCAAAATTAAAACTCAGCAATGCTGCGATCATGCTTAATCTGCTTTTACTGCCTTTCAACTTTGAAGAAAATTGCAAAGAAATCCAATCATTTTACCTTACATTTGAGATCAATGAAAGAGTTCATTGATCACTCATTACAGGTAGCAAACAGACGTGCTAAACTGAGTACAACACATCATAAAATAACTATGGAGTTTTGTAAAGCTTGGCCAAAGAAGTTTTCTCCTTAATTTCTTATTGTTACTTGTATTTTCCTAGGACACTCTCTAGGTAAGTGGATCCCTACACCTGCCTGAGTCTATTCCTGTACCATTTTAAGACCTGGGCCTTAGCACAGGGTCAGTTTATGACAAGATGGAAGCTCTTGGCTGAAATTCAGCAGCACCCCTTTCATTGTACTTACCCAGTTTTCAAATTATCCAACACAAGTTTTCCAATGAAAACATGGGGCAAATCCTTACCCTATTACAATTAACAGGATCTTCACTGGTTATTTCATGTGTACTAGGAGACACCCCACAATCCAACAATATCAGGGTTACATAAACAGTGCCTGTCATCACAGCTACAACACTACTCATATGAGTTGCGAATCACCAGGAACCCAGAGCACCCTCAAGACATGGCGTTAAGACTGAGCCTGTGTTTGTGTGCCCATAGATCCCATCAGCTGCGTGGCCAGCAGCCTCAGTAGCCTCTTGGCTGGGCCTGGCATCACATTGCTGGCCTAGCACCAGTCACCCAGCAGCACAAGGACTGGAGACCATGCTCTGACCCTCATAAGGGCACTCGCACGCAGAAAACATTTATGCATCTCCTCTGCTCCCTCAGCCCACCTTTCTTCACCCCATGTAGACTTTCACCCTCAGAAAAAAAATTTGTCTTAAATCCAGGCTCAACATGAATCAAGATTTTGGGTTTAAGAGGCCCAGAAGCACTGCACCACACAACAAACCCTACCTCAGCCCACCCTGCTCTTTCTTTATAGAGCAGGACTATGGCCCAGAGGCTGGCCTGGTGTGCAGCTGCTCTCAGCTTCCTCCCAGGGAAATACCAGCCCTTAACTGCCCTGAGCAGCCACACCTGGGGCCTCCCCCACCCTGCCCACAGCCCCGTTTAGCCCAGCAATGCCACAGCTGTGCTGGCCTCCAGCTCCCCACACCCTGGCATGGCCTCTTACCTGACTGCCGCCTTGCCTGGTGGCCTGGTCTCGGCCATCCCCGGCTGCCATCCCGAGCCTGCCCTGCTCAGGTGCTGTGGGGACAGGCCCTGGCTGGTGAGGCCCAGCCCTACTCCCCAGACCTTAGGGGCAGTGGCTCCCTCACACCTCCCTCTGTAAAGGTGCTGCTTGATTTCCACCGCAGCCGATGTAAATAAAGGTCCTTGTGTAATTAAGATCCAGCCGACGTCCTCTACACCTTTTGTATCTTCTCTATAAATTTAAAAGGATTGTGTGATACATGTGACGAAGCTTACTCATGACCAAGAAGCTGTAGGGGAAATGCTACAGTTAAAACTCTAGGCCTAAAATTTTACAGTGTAAGAATTAAAGCAGCCGATGTCACTGCACAGACTGGCAAAACTGGAAGTTATGGGAAAAAATAACCTTCACTAGAAGATTTGCTGTATATTTCATGGCTCGTTCTCCGTGGTATTGCATGATACTATTGCAATTACATGTTTTACATATGCCACCCTTGAGCTAAAGAAACAAATTTTGAGTCTCCCTACCTGGTATTTGCTGCCTCTGATGCCAGTGGCAGCTGTCCCGGAGCACAGGGACACCAATGTGGGACTACAGCATAAAGTGATTCAGTGATGCAAACACATGCCCCAGACACCAGTGTGAGCTTGCATATGAAACCCATACTTATCAGATCATTTGCGAAGAAAAAAAATTATAATAATGTATTATTTTAGTAAAACTTAATCAAATAATAGTTCTCCTTCTCTAGCCTGAATGGGAGATGTTTACCAGGTGAAAGGATGAAAGGAGGGGCTAAAATATATAGAATCATAGAATCATTAAGGCTGGAAAAGACTTCTAAGATCATCTAGTCCAACCATCAACCCAACACCACCATGCCTACTAAACCATGTCCCAAAGTGCCACGTCTACATGTTTTTTAAACACCTCCAGGGATGGTGACTCCACCACCTCTCTGGGCAGCCTGTTCCAACGCTTGACCACTCTTTCAGTGAAGAAATTTTTCCTAATATCCAATCTAAACCTCCCTGGACACAACTTGAGGTCATTTCCTCTTGTCCTATCGCTAGTTACTTGGAAGAAGAGACCAACACCCACCTCACTACAACCTCCTTTCAGGTAGTTGTAGAGAGTGATAAGGTCTCCCCTCAGCCTCCTCTTCTCCAGACTAAACAACCCCAGTTCCCTCAGCCGCTGCTCATAAGACTTGCTCTCCAGACCCTTCACCAGCTTTGTTGCCCTTCTCTGGACACGCTCCAGCAACTCACTGTCCTTCTTGTAGTGAGCAGCCCAAAACTGAACACAGTATTCGAGGTGTGGCCTCACCGGTGCCGAGTACAGGGGCACAATCACTTCCCTACTCCTGCTGACCACACTGTTCCTGATACAAGCCAGGATGCTGTTGGCCTTCTTGGCCACATTACTTTATCCTCCTAGCCTTACTCATGCTTGAGACAGCTGCCGATGCAGTGAGTGTCCAAGGTGGCATTCACCAAGAAGCAGCCAATCCAAAGCAGAAGGATACTGACCAAAAACCAAAGTGTCTTTTAGAAAAGCAATTTCAAAAGAATCATTCAATCACATTGCTTGGGGCTGGGGATCAGTACCACAGCCAGCAATGCCTCTGCTAACAGAACAGTTCTGGATGTAAGTCGCTTAAGGACAGCTTCATAGACTTGTTCTTGGTTTTGTAACCTTTGTCTAAAACATTGTAGGCCCCAGTTTGCCACCAGACAATTCCTATGCCAATCTACCTTCAGTTAAGGCATAAAAATGGAATTTAAGAGATTAACATTAATGTTGGTAACAGCTAAAAGTTTTGCAAAGTATCGATAAAGAACAGGAAGGTGATGGGATCAAGCCCGGTTGTACACCTGTCTCAGTTGTTCTGCACCACTACCACAAGCATGCTTTGCTGATGCTTGGTAAGATGGGTCCCTGAACTTGCATCTGAGCAGATGCTGAATGGATAAATGTGAAGAGAAAGGATATAAGATGGATGTAGTTTTATTATCCTCAGTCTTCCTGTACACAACTGTTTTCACACAGCTCTCTGCCATAGCCTAATCCTGGCTACTAGTCCTAATCTTTCAACCTTTGTGAGTCCTTATTACCACTAGTTCAATATATAAAACTGTAACAAACCTGTCAAAAAATAACTGAATTTTTCAGCCTTACCAAAACACCTTTTCTCTAGCTGCCATGCCCTCCTTCCACCCTGCATCTCCCCCTGTCTTCTAATCCTGCCTTTTTCACTCCCCCATGTTGGCAATTACTCCTTTCCCTTTTCACGTCACTCTGCCCCACATAAGTGGTTTGTACTAGCTACATATTCCCAGTTCTCCTTCAGTATGATGGCATGCTCTTACTAAATCATACATTAGATTATAGTCGCAATTGTAAATAATGCTGAAGAAAAGCTAAATAAGTTTCAGAAAATTATCCCCTCCCACCAGAGATAAAATTGGCATAGTATAGGAATTAAAGTGACTTCAAGCTGCTGAAAGTAGCAATTATATCTGTTCAAATGATAATCCAATGTTGTTTCTCCTTAGTAACCTGAAGCTTTTACTTTGCAGTAAAGGAACTCTATTAGACACTTGAAAAAGCACTTGGCTTTGCAATGCTTCCATTTTTAACATTGTAAATAACTAATTGAGGCTATGGAGAATTAAGAGCCGAGTGTCACCTATTACAGGGGTTTCATGTGTCTACTTTGCACAAAGACCAGTGTCTATATATATCCAAAAATCTAGATGTCAGCCACCATTCTAGCAAAACTACTAGATAAGTTGATAGGTTTTGTCTGTTGGAAATAGTAATGGCAAGATCTCTGCGAAATTTTTCATTCAAAATGAAAATTCAGCTATGTTAGAAGCTTCAATCATACCATTCATATGAAAAAGAGAGAAAAAAAGTCCATATGTTTAATTTTGGCATTTTGTAAGCAGAAGAGTTTGAGTGCTTAATTCAAAGTTACTTTTTCTTTAAAAATTTTTTTTTACTCTTTAAAAATTATACAAATCCAACCCCCCAGACATTTAAAATCAAATAAGACTTTTCTGGAATTTGGCCCAGAATATATATATACACACATATATACGTATATATATGTGTGTATATATATACATACATATATAAACTTTCTGCGATTTCTAGGAAGCCAAAAAACATTATATATCAAATATAATATTCAGAAGGAAGTATAATAAAATATTATCTATATTGTCAAAACTATTATGGAAACATAAGTGGAAGTGTGGAAGTATAGAAGTCACACTAAAGGAACATAATCTGTGCGGCATATGTAGTTATTTACATAATTAAAGGGTCTATTATTATACATATTTACAAGGAAAACAAATTATGACTGTACAAATACTTCATTTCAATTATGTGGCTTAACAATACAAATAATGTTTTTCACATTTTGTGTGTGTAGCTTCATATTTTTTAAAGCAAAACTGAGATACTTTGTCAGTGGGATTTGCCAGCAGAAATTTCCGAGCAGCAAGGGAACCTGCCCCACAGGTTTTCTGTTTCTGTCTTTATACCTAGCCAGGTCCAGTCCCCTCTCCATTGCTCCTCTCATCTCAGCTTGCCGCAGACAGGGCAAGTCCTCTTCCCTACTGTCCCTCACAGTTCCCAACCTCTCTTGGACGCCCGTTCCCTCAAGCTCTTATTTTCCTCTCCATCCCTCACCACTCTCTAGTCCTGATTGACTACTTGTGCACTCATTGTTTCAATCTATACCTGTATCTTCTCTGGCTCTTGTCCTGTCTTCATTTGAATCACTCCTCTTCCTCCTCCAACTCCCTCAGAGGGTGGTCACTCAGTACACATAGGAGTGAGGGTCCCTGGTGCCACCTCTGCCGTTTCCCAAGATGGGCCAAGTTAGAAGCCAGGCTTTCAAGGGGGGACAGAAATAATCTGATATCCCTAAAAAAGGGAAGAAGATATGGGCTTAACTTGGAGCAAGAAAGATTCCCTTTGCCACAAGGAAAACTTTCCAACAGTGCACGCTAAGGCAGGGATAGTTAAACTCAACGAATAGCAGGAGGATACTGTGGAATTGGTGCTACTGGAGTTTTTCAGGAAGCACTGAGTCACAGATGTGACCCAAATAAGCTGATCCTGTCTATGTGCAGATGACTTTCTGAGGTTCATTTCACACCTTTATTTTCTGTGAAACTTTAGGGGATGTAGCTGTTTAGAGTTGCCAAGTAAACTGTGCCAACTACATTTCTCAAAGGCCTGGAACATAATCAAACATGGGTGGATTGTCACAGGATACCAGAAGAGACATCTCAGACACAATGTTCCTAATCCTCAGAGTTTTGCTCTTAAATATGGGGTGTCTTTAAAATGGGCAAAACTATCCCATATTTCCCTATCCTTTGGGAACTGCTGAAGTATTTTAGCTGAAATTGTCTTCAAAAATATTCAGGAAGAGGTAGCCAACCAGGTGGAAACTCTAACAGCAGCAAAGGTCTTAAGAGAGGAAATTCTGGGCTTCTTCAATTATAGAAGGTTCTACAAGTCCTGCCAATATTTTTCCCTTGGGCTCTCACAAAATGGGGAAGCAAAGAGAGGAATATCTCACAACCTTCACAGAATCCCTTAAGCCTCCTATGTGCCTGTTTAAAAGGGATTATGAAATAAAATGGAGTAGGAAGCTTCTCAAAATTTCAAAGAAAACTCTTGGGTCAACCCCCAAATTGCTATTTTAATATTTTTTCCCATGTCTGACTAAATTTGAAGATGTTTCCCATTAGCACAACTGTCATTCTTTGTTTTGCTTCTTCTCTCTTTGTTTGCTGTTTTTATTCACCCTTTGACTTGGAGTTGAAGAATTCATCTGACAATATAAAGTATAGAAAGAGGGAATTTAACTGACATTAATTCCTATGAATTCCATTTGTTTTCTTTTTCACTAATTCAGATGTACTAACTGAATAATGCTCTGGAAACATAGATCTTTGTCAAATGTCTTAGCGAGCAACACTGCAGCCCATGGGGTAAAAAAAAAAAAAAAAAAAAAAAAAAA
>VYZW01048035.1:43241-58196 GCA_013401315.1 Balaeniceps rex
CAGCATCTAGTTCCAGTACCAACAGCTATATCCATCACAACAGTATCTCAGAACTGCCAGACTTAACGAGTATCAGAGTTATTTGCATCTTTAGCCCTTTTTTATTTTTAAAGTAGGATTTGGTAACAATCAGGCACAGTTTTCTATTGTTATAAATTTAAAAAAATAATAATCAGTGTGTTATACTGTGAATAAATGGAAGCTGATGCTAGTTTGCCATTGATGGGAGACAATGTGATTTTAAGTCATATGCTTGAGATAAGGATACGAAATGTTTTAGTCATGAATATTGTTGCTTCAGCCTTAGTCTATGCTGCAATATTTTTTTTTTTTAAAACTTTTTTTTACGCCTCCAAGATAACTTCCAGAAATGGGCTAAAGCCTCCAGCTTTTAAAATAATCAGACTTTTTATTCTGGTAAAACTCCTCCATACTTCATTGCACATGAAACATGAGCAAAGCTCAAGTAAAAGCTGAGTTAGAGCTTCACAAGTTGGCTCAGTAAGAAGAAAAGCAGTCAGAGACGTAAACAGTTTAGTGAAAAGGAAAACATTCTGATACAGAATTATTTCTTATAATATGCGTAACAGCAGCTGTTCTGTAATACTATTAACATGACTTTCACTAATCTGCTCATAAAAACCTCATGCTCTGTTATTTTCTATTGCTTGAAACTCTTGTTTCCATAGCAGGGGGTGACTAAAAAAACCTCTTTTGTCTTTTACTGTTGCCCTTATAATATTTCCTTTTTGGAAGTGCTATTACACAGCTGGATTGTGTCTTCTAAACACATGCAAGTCTGAGATCCTTGAAAACGCTAGAAACTTGTAAAATAAAAATTACCTGATGGAATCTGTGACTGAAGTAGCATGAAGTTCCTTTCTAACATTTTTTTTTTTATTTTGCTTAAGAACCTCTTTCTCTTTACAATGCCCTTCCCCATCTGTGGGTTCAGAGCCCCATCCTGGAAAGAGTTACCTATAGGAATATATCATATTTAGCATGTATTTTAGGTAACACTTGCTGGAAATATCACAGGATCAAAAATTACTCTTGCAAGTAAGATTTTGCAGCACTGCTATTGGATTTTTTACAGTAAGGTGTACAGGAAAGCCCATCAAGACAAGACCCATCTGTTTTGACAAGAACAGCTATCAGTGTCCTACCCTGTAAATCCTCATATGCAAAGGGCATAGGACAGCTGTGCACCTACACCAGAGAGAAAGATCCATTTCCAAGGCTCTCATCTCTAAAGACATCTCCTCAACTTTAAGTATATGCACCAGTGTTAATGACATTAATTCCCATTACTCATGCGAGTAAAAGGAAGACTACGCATGGAAGTTTGTTGTACCTAGTTTTGCTGTAATATAGTATGTCATATACAAATTGTACCACTCGGAAAAAAAACAGGCTTATTAGTAACTACAAAATGTATTCTACACAGCTTAAGAAAATTTAATTTATATCATTCATCATGTAAGGATGGCTTGGAATAAAGACTTTTGGGTTCCCCGTCCCACCCCCACCCTTTTTTTTTTTTTTAAACTTTCTCCCACTACCACTTTTAAAAATGGCTAGAAATTTAGAACAGTCTCTTGATCTTCAAAATTTTCTTTTGATCTAACAGTTAGATAAAGCTCTCCTATGGAACAGCACTACCAGTCAACAGAGAATCAGCAGCAAATATCAACAACTAATCTTTCTCTTTTGAAGAAATAGTCCTACATATCACAGAAGTTTCAGTCAACGATAAAACAAAAACCCTGAAGCTATAGTCCATTTACCTGTAGCCCTGACATCCTCGAAAAATAAAAGTGTTCAAGAGCCTTGAGTTACTATCTTTAATCCTAATAGTCAGTTCTAATTATGAAAGAGTTTGCATTACAATTATTTAGCTAGCATTTAAACCAGACTTTGTTATATTTATTAGCAATGACAGTTACTCAATAGGCAAGTTGGACCAGATCTTGCAAAGTGTTATTTATGTGAGGAGTCCCATTGAGTTCAGTATTGTACTGTCCACCTGAAGATTTAGCAGCTGCGGACTGCTTATGCAGGCTCAAGTGATTTGCTGAACAACTTTTAAGTACGCATTTAAGTCCTGTTAAGTTTAATGAGAGATAAACACACATATATTCACAACTGACTGATCTGAGGTTCTTCCTGCCATTTTTACAATTTCAGAGTAAGAAGCAGCATTACAAGCAAATGCCACCGAGAGATGTAAATCACAGGAAAAAATACTGTACCATGTCCGCATCTACTGTTGAAAATGCTATATACAATTTGTCTTCAATTGTCCTTTTATTTTTTTCCATTTGAGTTGCAGTTCAGATCAGAGAAGAAAAATAAAAGTCTTGTTACAGCTACAGGTCAGTGTAAGATAAGAGGCTCAGCATAGTCACTTCTATGTACTGTACATACAGAAGTGGCCCAGATTGGTATTTAGTTTATCGGTCTAGAATCTAGGAAACACAGCAGAGGTACTTGAATGTAAATGCATTGCCTACAGATAAAAATCTACATCACTGGACGATTATCGCTTGCCCAGCAATTTAAAGGTCATCTGACATACTTTATTTTTCTCTTACAATTAGAATAATAGTGAATATACACAGAGTGTAAATCACAGCTTTTTAAAGATTTGACCTCTTAATTGGCCTGACACACAAACTTACACATGAGACAGCAGAGTAGCACAGAACGGAAAATAATAAAGAAATTCAATAAGAAAAAATGACTAAAGATGTTTTTAGAGGGCTGATTTCAATTAAAACCCGATTTTGGTGTGAAAACAAGAAAAATCTTTTTACGCATGAATGAAAATTATAGAAATCCATCTTTTCTGCTGTAAAAACAAAAGTCAACAGAGAAATGCATTCTTTTGCTGGAATCCAGGCCTAGGACCAAAGAATTTACATATATTAAATTAACGAGATCCAAACTCCTCTACAACAAATATTTATACTGTAAAATATTACAGCCACATTCCTGCATCTCCTTACAATAATAATTCTTAAGGACACAGTATACTAGAGAGTGTATAAAACAGTGGGTTTCTACGGAGATGGAATGCTTCATTATCAGAGTACCAGCTTGTTCATAAATATTAAAAAATATGTTTTTGAAGTTTTTCAAACATGATTCTTATAGTTTACATTGTCTCTCTACTACTGAAAACAACAGTCAGTGTGTACCTGTCCATAAGTCTCTCTCTCGCAGTCTCGAACTGCAGAAAACAACTGCTGGTGACTGTAAAGGACAACAATGTCTGTGCTGGACATACACTAAGCAGACAAGAGGACAAGAGGTCTGACCTTACTTATGCAAGTAGTCATGCTTACAGTGATGGGTCTAATTCCTGCTAGAGAGAACAGGATTTGTCCCAAACTGTAGACAAAAGGGCACAATTCCTGGCTGTATTATAAAAGTGGGTCTTAAATTTATATGTAAGAAAGATGGTTCTTTTCTGTTTGTATATGCTATATGCACTTCTGTATATTAGATTAGAGATGGAAACAGGTATTCCAAGAGAAAAAGACCTTCCCTACTACTACAAGAAGAATGACTTGCTCAAGACAAACTAACATTACAGATCTGATTTCATTTGGTAAAAATTAGGTTGATCTGCATTACAAAACAACACTGACAACAGATCAAACTTCTGAAAAGTGACCCATGAGTTACAGAAATGAATGGCTTCTCCGAAACATTTATCTCCCTGCTCTATTGTTGTTAATTGTGGGGAAAAGACACAAAGCAAAATTTTAAAAAGCAACAAGCTAAAACACAGAACAGGAAGACCCACCTTGGCTGCAGCAATGTATCAATCTCATAAATTGGGCTTCAGAGCAGAACTCTCTATGGGAAAAGAGCGCATGTTTACCCTTGCATAAATAGCTTTTACTAGATGATGAGATCACATGGAGGATACCATTGAAATATAGAAAATAAACACGGTTAACATGTAGAAAGAGAACTCAAATGTAGTAATAATAACTGCAAATGCCTGCTTATTTGAAGAAGAATGTTACCTAATTTACTTCCTCTCAGTTTACAGAGATCGAATTTAAGCTGCCCCCCCTCCCCTTCCCGTTTTAGTATATTTGCAAGAACCAGTGAACACAGAAATGTGCAGCCAGCCTGGGCCCTCAGGCCGGTGGATCAAGATGGCAGGCTGGCCTGGGTTCCCCCGGGGATAGCAGAGCCAGAAGGGTGATTGGACACAGTGACCTGTCTGCATGAGATGAGACAAAAACAGGAGGGCTGTAATGCTGATGAACTAACCTGTCACTCACAAGCTCAGGTCTGAAAAAAAAAGAAAAGAAAAAAAAAAAGATGGAAAAAAAGAAAAAGAAAAAAAGAAGAGAAAGGTACAGTACAGATTTTTAGAAAGCATACAAGGTAGAGAAAACACAGCATAATTGGAATAATTAGATGACACATTTAATTACCTGTTCATTTAGATGGGCTCAGGATATATAAGGAATATGGCATAAAAATCCAGCTAATAGTTTCTATAAGAGCAAAACACATTTGAAGAAATAATGGGTATTATGGTTCAGCATGCAAGGAAGGACGCTACAGACTATTGCTGACAGGGATCAGGGTTTCATTCCAAACGCTCCAGTTATGAATCAAAATCACAATGAGCAATGAGCTTCTAGATCTTGACACGCTGGGCAAGGAGGTTGTTCTTCAGAGTACTTGGCTGTTTAATTGTTTGCTTGGGGGAGGAAAAATCCAGAGGGAAGGCATACAAGCAATTCCGCACCTTGGAGTCAGTACACCCAGGTGCTAGGTAATGGTCAGGATTGTAGCACTCTGCCTACCATTGCCATCACCAGTGGGAGCCACTGTGGACACTGGTGCTTGGGGACAGAGGAAAACAAGAATATAAAAAAAAAAAAAGGGCAGAAAATGCATTTAATAATGAACAAGTACTTGGTGTTGAAAATGCCTTTAAATCAGCATGCTCCTGCTATTACTTTCGTGTCATACGCAGACTAGTGTTTGAACTACAAATAACTGCTAGTGTTTCTGATCTCCATTGGAGCAGAGATATACATGTATAGTTTGGATTTTTAATTAGGCAAGTTCACACTCCATTAGCAGCAAACAAGACTGAATTTAAAGCTACATCTGCAGGATTAGTCAAAACAAAATTTAGTTCTCACAGCTGAAGAAAAATACAATTCTGAAATAAAAAGGCCAAATGATAAACATTTATTTAAAGTTTTTGCTTTCAGAGGTTTGAAAGTTAACAAGGACTCTTAAGAACTTTTTCTAAAACAATAGTGCCAGGAAATTAATGTCTCTTCTAAAAATATACACATACTGAATATGCAAATATTTATTATTTATCAATACTAAATATAGACTTACAGTGTGGAAAGATTTTGTGGCATAGGGTTTGTCTTTTGATAGTTATTTTCTCTTGTCAGCTGAGTATTAGAGTCCATAGAGAAAGTCTATTTCTATTTTCAGCAACATACGGTAATTATACTGATTGCTCTGGGCTTCCCAAGTTTTAACTAACTCTTTTATTGTACAACTAGAAAATATATCATTTTTATCTGAAAAAAACCCCAAACATTTTGTTCTATCTTCACATGTAGCTAAAAACAACCAAACACTGGACAATTAATCAAAGCAAAAACATACTTGAACATTTTGCGGATTTATGAACACATTTGGATGTGCACACTTACACATATGGTGTGTAAATATGCACACATACAGATCTAAAAAAAAAAAAAAATGTTTGAAACACCTAACGTATTAAGTTACACAATAATAATATCCATAAATTCTGACATGAAAAACCCAAAGAAGTTAGTCACCTAAAATAGTGAAATGTATTTTTCTTTGAAGTGCATGCCCTTGTTATTGATTTTTAGGAAATGAAATACACTAACACACGATATAAACATTTTTCCAGACATTCACTGAACTTTTTTTTTTTTGATTGATGAAATATGGAACGTTACACACAGAAAAAAAATCCTCCTACCCTTTCCAGCCTCAAAACCACTTTCTGAGAGCTAGCAAGCTTTAAACATAAAATAGCTAACTTATACTTTCTTACATGCAAAAGCAAAAGTTACATTAAAGAGATATTACAAGCTTTGAGATTTATCAAGGTTTCAGGGTATATTATCTGTCAAGAGTACTTGCTCAAAACCTTGCCATTGTATCTGCCTTAGAATTATTAAATACATTTCTTTAAGACTGAACAAGTTTACACAAAAAGGTGATTAACCTGCTCTAAAATACATATTTTCACACAATGTCATACTGGCAAACATGCCCCACTTTTTAGGTATAAGCCAGCCTAATAGAAAGCTGTTAATGTTTGGGGGATTTTTAAATAAAAAATGTATCTTCTATTTTTAAAATATTTAAAGCAATAAAAGTCTGTGGTAAACATGGTATTACATATTTGACATTTTCCGCCCAGAAATGCATTACTGCATACGATGGTATTAATAAACCATGTGCTTTGAGGGACTTCTGTGCTTTGCCATAATTTAGTTGAAAACAGTGTGTAGGATGCGTATTTTTCCACCATTGTATCAACATATAGGAAACACAAATACTATGTCATCACCTCAGCAGCATGCGTTCACTATACTGGAAACATATGCAAAAAACCACAAACTTTTGAGAGTTCAAAAAATACCCTTTGCCAGAGACTGATTTACAAGTCAGTGGTTAACGAGAACGTGTTGAGCACTTAAAATTTTGTTAGAAAAAGAAAAACAGACACCCTCATCCGACTCCGGCTGCATTCATAGGAAAACAGCCTTCCCTGTACAACAGGACAAAATAATTTAATTTCTTTCACCACTTCAGGTTATTATTTGAAGCAAATGAAAAGACAATGATTCTTCTCTCTTCAGGCTAAAGCTAGAAACAGCACGGTTAAAGCACACACATAAAAACTACAGACTTATCAGAAATCACAAAACAGAAAGAGAAGGACTCACTGACCCATTTGGAAGACAAAGACGACAAAACGGAAAAGCTCTAAAAATCAGCTTGTGAGGCCTTTGAGAGATATTCTTCTGGCATTTCATCACAGCAGCCCCAGACCAGTTCACTTCCCTGGATACAGGGAGGGAGAACTAAATAGAGCTGTTTATTAAAGCTGTTGTGCTGGATTGCATTAGGAAGCACGAGCAGACCACCTGGACCTTTCAGATTGTGGCAGTGTTTAATTTGCAGGCTGCCCCTCTGCAGCGGCAAAGACTACTACATTTACCAAGCTCAATCACACATTATCTGGGTTAGGAGTAAAAGAAGAAAAAAGAAAAAGGAAAAAAAATCCACAGCCTGTAGTACAGGGATACAGTCAATATAGAAATAATGAACAGCATTAGAAATAGAAAGCAACTCCCCAGCAAACATAACACTTTCACTCCTCAGTTCTTCTACTTCAGCACATTTAAACAAAATACAACGGTAAATTAATAAATAGATTGATTTGGCAAAGCTCAGACTAAATTATAAACTGGGTTTATTAGAAGAAAAGCATGGTATTTTAGGTTTAACTAGTGATTCCCTGGCCAGATTATTGTGGTTCTTTTGCCTTTCTCACTTTCAGTACTACACTCACTGGTAGCTGAAGATACAGATAGAAAGATGGTACTGTAAATATGAATTATGTGAATCATATGGTTAGACCCTTGTGAAAAAAAAAAAATAAAAGGGGAGTTGAGAAATGGCTGACTCCATACCTGACCAATTACAGCTTGCATGGTCCCTGTGTCCTGCTGAGCTGAAAGATCGCAATCCATCATATGTAGTCTTTGAAAAGGAGAATGGGGGTTTCTGGCATGCATCTGTCAATCAACTTCTGCACTCACAACCATCACCAAAAGCAAGGGAAAAAAAGTCAAGCTGCTCCACCAAATAGGATGAAACAGTCATGTGACCTTCAGCACACTCACACACATACATACTTCCATACAACGTATGAATTTTCTGCAGATATGAAATGACATTGACAAATACCCAATACCAAGTAAATAAAGTGAGACAAACAGCTACTCACCAAAGACAAAACACTTGCTGTAATCTTCAGCCTAAAGATTTAATAAACCTAAAAGGTATTTTAAACCGAGGCTTTTCTTTTGAGCCTAAACTTTTCAGATAAGGTGATATAATTTTATATATGCAGACAGTGGTCAGACCTTTAACCCCTCGTGTCCTCTCGCAGCCTCTATTTTTTATTCCCCCCTTTGTGCTTCTACTTTATGGCTGTTTGAGTTCCTGATTATTTTTTTTCTTTAAGTTTCCTTTGTGCCAAAGTGAAGAGGCTTGCATTGCCTTCTTTGGACATGCACAAATTATGAGAACTTGATAGAAGAAAATTGCTAACAGGAGAAAAGGAGCAGGGGCTGAGAAACCTGTGTCGGTACTCACAAGCCAAAACATGTCTCACTGCTTTACTCCACCAGAAGTCAAATGTTTTCTTTATTGGAAATATATATTTAAGTATTAGTTTATGAGAGCTGTGATGAGCACTCAAAATATAAAATATTCAGACTATGTAAATCCTACTTACGGAATCCTTTCCATTTTGAAGGTTAGCAGAGTTTTGGTTCATTCACTGCTCCACTGAACTGACATAAAATGTTGTTACTTATGAAGGCAAACATTACCATTTTTTCTAATGGAAGCAGTTTGTTTCATATATCTTCCCCTCTGAGTTAAGATTTGCAAGAATTTCCAAGACTATTTTTTCTTCTTGTCAAAATACATCAGCCACTTGTCTCCAAAAACTGAGTGTCGTGAACAACACGCTGCAGCATTGATTGCTGATATGTTATTGGCCAGTGATTGCTGAAGGGTGACATTAATGTAACCCGGTAGCACTTTAACCCTTCGAAGATCAATACAGTCCTCTGGCAATATAGTAGAATAACAGCCCATATAATTTTTGCTGTATTACAGCTTCATATAAATATTAGTGCATCTTTCTGCCCTCCTAAAATTGCATTTCTGTCATTAGTGCAAACAACCTGCTTTTGAAGACTGTCAGAAGCAAAAATGCAGAAAAAAGCAGTCTAGTCTCTAAGCTTAATATAATGCACCCTTTCCATTTTAAGTAAGTTTCTGGCCATATTTGGAAGTTGTTATCTCATTTTTAAAGGTATTGACAATATTGATCTTAGCATGTGATAGCATGCTAAGCTATAGCAAAGAAATGTGAGAATATCAACAATATTCCAATTGTAGGTACCGCATTTGCCAGTCTAATATTTCCTACAATATAATTTTAAGATCCAACATCCAGGAGTGTTTGCAATGTGATGGAGCACAGGTATATGTGTATGTATATGTGTTTGTGTATATGTATGTGTATATGCATGCATGTATAGGAGAGAGAGAATTTATGTTGAGGGGAGTGAGATGGGCAGGGACTATTAAGTTTACTTTGCATTCTTCAAGTTTTTATAATACCTTTTTTTTTAACTGTTAAGAAAAAAGTTAAGAAAGGAAGTTCTGGTACGTATTTCAAAAATCAGAAACAAGAAAAGAATTCACACGTAGATGCACAGGGACCCAGAAGTGCTTCTAGGCCAACAAGATATTTTAGCTTTAAAAGTTTTTCAAATCAAGCATTTTTACTGAGATAACAATATTAACACTGAAACGCTGCCTCTAGGATGAGGAAGGAATACTTGAAATGGTGCTTCCAACATCTGCTCTGCATTTCACTTATAAACATAATTAAAATGCACCATTTGTGCTGAAATCTTATCTGCTTCTTACTCATGAAAGAAAATACACTGAACTAATAACTTGGGCTGCCTTTTGGTCAGCTGAGAATTTGCTGCGGTCTCATCCCTCAGGACGATTCTATGGAAAAACCAGGCGGTGTTGTGAAGGCCATAATCAACATCGGTATCATCGCAAGCAATCCAAAATACAACTGGTAAATGGGGGAGTGAGTAGAGGAGATTGCCTCGGCTGTCTCTGGGAAAGCAGACACGCTGAAGGCAAATACTGTATATGAATTTGAAAGGAAAGTTAAGGATGTTTATTCTATAGTTTCTCTTCAGGAAGAGCCTTTTTGCAGTGGATATGCAGAAACACCTTTCAAATTCCCTTAAATTACCCAAGCAACTAAACCTGACAATTGCTACTGTGGGGTTTTTATTAGCAAAGACACTGACCTAGACATACGTTGCAGCACACAAATAAGCACAGTGCTGTACGCACACAAATCTGCTGCACCCTTACGCACCAACAAACCAACCAGATGCTCATGCACACTTAGGCAGAGCTGCAGGAGACCCTTCCTCCCAAAGTGAGACATATGCTGCCTCTGTTTTTACCATGATTAACCTACTCTTCCAGGAAATTCCAACCTACTCTGTAAAATGTAAAACAATGCCCCTGCAGCTAATGCCTCTGCATAAGTCACGGCATCACTGTTAACCCGAACAGCTGTAAAAGCCTCCTCTGCTACCCCTGGAGCTGCCCTTTCCTCTGTGGAGCTGGAGACCTTTTCCCGCAGCCAAATCTACCTGGTCCTGTAGGGGCTGCACAGCTGGTCCCTGGGCACTGTCCCAGCTTCACTGCTCAGCCTTTGGTGTCAGTCCAATATTTCTTTTTACCTACTGTGAGGAATTGTCTCCCTACCCGCAGCAAACACCTCCTTGCTTTACTGCTTGAAAGGTGATTTAGCTCTCCCGTCAGCAGTCAAAAAGGTGAGGGAGCAAGGTAGCTCCTAATCTGCCACAGGGCAGACTCAGGTGGAGAGCAGGGTGCAAAGGGGAACTCAGCAGGCCGGGTTCACTCTAACACTGCCAACTTGAGGAAAATTGTTGAAGGACAGAATGACAAATACTGCTTCCCAACCAGCTATGCTGTATCCCTAGCAGAGACCTTCTGGTCTCCTTTGAAACTTTTTATCCGTGGCTCTCCCTTGGCATACCAGAGAGGAAAACGACTATGGTGCCACGGCAATATATGCCAGCTATGCCTTCCTATATAGGGCCAGGTTTGCATTGTTGTATCTAAAATTATTGAGAGGGGGGCAATGACCAAGGCTTACACATGGAGGAGGCTCCGTTACCACTTAATCTGTGAGAACGCAGATTCAAAGTGGTACAAAGCCTGTGTTTTGAGCGGCACGCTGGATCTCTAGCATACAGGAAAAGTGGTAGTCCCCGGTGACACTAGATACTTTCTCCCTTTCAGACTCTACTTTTTTTCTCTGATCAGTTATCTGCAGTATACTTCCCCTGTTTAATTGAAACAATAAAAAATTAAAGCAGTACTTTTGGATAGAATAATGTGCTTGAATTTACCTCTCAGCTACAAAGCTAAGAACTTGTGAAAATAGTATTACTGTATATAATACTTTCTCATCTTTCTTCCAGGAGAATGTATATTTCCTGGGTAAGAAAAGCAAGATTTAGAATTATACAGCAATGCAAAACTTGGTTACTTCATAGTTAAAACGTGTTAAAACACACATTTGTTTTTTAATGCTCATTATTTATGATTTTTTATGGTTCCTTGCCTCACAAACTACAAGCCTTGTGATCAACAGAGCCCAGGGTTTTACTACGATACCTTTATGCAGTTGCTCACATGCCATAGCAGAACTTGCAGCAGATTTAGTGAATCGAGCGAGATCCTCCTGCTTCTTACAGCATTGGTACACTAGGGGGACTATTTTTCCTCTTTTCTGGAGTGATGGATGCACAGCACTGTCAGAGCAAGCTGTTGTACCTCACACTACAGGCCCTTTACTCACCGGTGCTGAACAGGTTAAACACACAAGGCTCGGTCTTGCACTCTTAGAAGATAAACAAGCCTAATTCTAAGCTGTCAATGGCTCTTCCTCTTCTCTCCCTCTCTCTATCCATCGCTGCCAAGCAGACACTGTATTGCATTTAGCATCTTGATTTTCATGGATATGTGAGTGGGTTTTCCGTATGAGCAAAATTCTGCTCTCATTTATGCTAATTCCAAAAGAATTGTTTTGTATTAAGAGGCACTAATGGATTACTGTCTCAATCTGTGTAAGACCATTCTGGTCAATCATTTTTGCTTTTCAAAGGGAATTTTGCTATTAAAAAAACCCTGCTGCTTCTAATTTCTCCTCCTCCAGATTTTATTAATGCATAGTTTCTGGGTACCTTCCACTCCCCCAGAGCTCTGCTTTTCAAAAACTGAACTACTAGGACATACTCACTTACTTCAAAGACTGCACTTCCTTCCCTTCATAAGTGCTTGGCTATATCATGGAAAGGAAATTCAGGAAAAGAAGATGATTTTGTGCCTAAATTGCTGGAACAAGGCCTAAGCATAATCTACATTTTACTCATTCCTGTGCAGCCAGTGGGACGGCTCCCTTTCCCACAGCACTAAAGATTTGCAGCACTAAAATTTGTCTAAAGAAAATTTCTGCAAGACAACTTTCTTTCTCTTTGTTATATTAGAGAAAAGAGGCTTGCTGTCCTGTTTTGTATCTTTGGGAAGGTGGGAATAAATTCTCCCCCTTTCCTGCTAGATCTAACAAGCTGGTTTGGTTGAAAACTTATTTTTGTGTCTCAGGAAGGACAGTTGTTCAATAGGTCTTCCAGGTTCCTGAGTAAACTAGAATTTATGTAAGATGGAGGGTGCTCCCTAAAGAAAATCTAGGAAATGGGACTTTGGTTCCTCCTATCTACATAGTGAAGAGACAGCACCTTCCTCTTCTACTCTTATGTAAAGTGATGGGAGGTGATTACAGCAAGGATGCTGGAACCTAATGTCACGTCTCTCCCAGGTGAAATGGAATTGTGGAGGGAAAACATGCCGAGGCAAGATGGATAAGCAAGAAAGGGTGATATTGACTGGGTAACGTTTAAGAATATACTTCCCAGGTGCGCTACTAACTACAGCAGTCTAATAAAACCACATTACTCATGTCTTGTGGTTTCTTCTGCAGTATCTGGCACAACAGGCTTTTTAAGCCATCTCCTTATTGGATATAGCATGAAAAATAATGGAGATTTAGATCATGTGAAGAACAGACTATATTTGGGTGAACTAACATCATACAAGCAAGGCAGACAAGACATATGAATGAGCAAAAAGATGATTCTTACAGTGAAGGGAATTGTCTTTTTCCAAAATTTTTGCAAAATCTTTGGCAGGATTTAGAACATAGCATTGACAAGGATAGCAGAAACGTCAAAAAATGAGGCATATTTTTGTCTTCATTGAAGAATAGGAATTTATTAATGAGTCACAGCATTAGCTGTATAACTCTTTAGAGCAGTAATGCTCTTACCACACCAACAGGGAAAAGCAAGTAGTTTCACAGTGTGTATGATGACGATTAACTTCTTATTCACTGATATCTTTGCTTTCATTTGTTTTAGCTGTAAATGGCTCATCTTGCATAGCCGCTACTCCCACTTCAACACAACACAATGGAGTGACAGCATCATCGGAGACAAAAAAAAGAGTGGATGTGGATGTGGCAGGAGGGGTGGGTAGTGCCAGTGAAGGTACATGTCTCCTACACACTACATATCCCTTAGATCCCCAACTCCTAAGTAGATGCCTCTCTCCCATGAAGAAAAAAAAAAGCCCAAGTAAAATGATGTACCCTGTTCTCTTGCTCCAAGCACTTTAGATGATGTTTGAATATTTCACGTGTCAAAGGTATGCTATATACAGAGAGTTACCTCTTGGCATTACATTAGGACATCTTGCAGTGAGAAATGTTTGATCTTCTGATAGTCAGTTCGCATTGTTTGGTTACACACTTTATATCCTGCTGTGTATTGCACAGGATCAGGAGTGAAAACGTGATAGGTTTGAGCTACTGAAAGAACTGCCATGTACTAATTGTCCCTGGGTTTGTTTCATCTATCAGTGAACTGTGTTAATTGGTTATGCATATGGGAAAGTCATTAAGTGATGACAATTATGATAAATGCAGTTAATAGCAAAACCTATATTTAAGTTTGTCTAATACTTTCTTGCTTTAAGATGTTTATGACTCTTTGCCAGCCTTTAATGGTCAGACAGCTGCTGCGGATCAGTTTCTGTCTACAGTTTGGCCATATGCAAACCAGAAGCTTACACGGTAGAGGCAGGATTAGGTTCATGGAAGGCAATCCACTGATGGGTCGCTGAATACTTTGATAACCTCTGGCTTAGGAATTACCTGAGCTGCAAAATGTTGGAGGATGAGGCTATGCAAGGAGGTTGTCAGGGAGCAGCAAGGGCCAGCTGCCTCACTGAAGGCAGGTCAGCCAGGAGCTGTTGGTTGCCCTGGCACAGGCCGTGCTCTCACCGACGGGACACCATCCTGCAGGCTCTGGCCCAGATGGGCAGAGCCAGTGACTGGTAACCTACTCCACCAACAGCCCCTGACACAGCGAGGGGATGAGCCAGGCCCAGGGTCCAGCCAGGGGGACTGGCTGTGAGTAACAAGAAATGCAGTTGGAAACAGGCCTAGAGACAGGGCTGCATCATAGGTCCCAGGTCCATCCAGGAGGCAGGGATGGAGATAAGCTATGACCTACGTCAGAGGGGTCCATCCAGGAGAGCAGCTCTCTACAGCTATCTACCAAGATTTTGAGATTCTTTGAATGAACAGACATAGTCTGGCAGCTTTCTGCACTAATTGCACCAGTTTTGCAAATTACCATGTGTGTGCTAGAAAATTGTTTTTCATAGTTTCTTTCGATAATTAAAGGAAAAAAAAAAGTTCCTTTGTATCTGAATAATGTCATCAGTAATTTCATCACAGTGACATTCGCAGGTGGCTTCAGGTGAGTGTATAAAAAGCACGATCTTCAGTCCTTCTTTGCAACTATCTTCCAGGCGCGTAGGGCCTCTTAAAAAGAGGCATTTGCCTTTTAGTGTGGGATGGCAACCTGGCCAGCCACTTCCTTACCCATATCAGCATTACCAGCAACAACCTTCCTC
>VYZW01048036.1:0-18655 GCA_013401315.1 Balaeniceps rex
CAGCTGCTTATAGAACATTTCATCTGCCTCTTCATCCTGGTTAGGTGGTCTATAACAGGCAGGTCTATAACAAGGCAGACTCCCACCATGATATCTGCCTTGTTGGCCTTCCCCCTCATTCTTACCCATAAACACTCAACCCTGTTGTCACCATCATTAAGCTCTAGACAATCAAAATATTCCCTAACATAAAGGGCTACCCCACCACCTCTCCTTCCTTGCCTGTGCCTTCTGAAGAGTTTATAGCCATGCATTGCAGCACTCCAGTTGCGCAAGTCATCCCACCATGTTTCCGTTATCGCAGCTATATCATAGTTTTCCCGCTGCCTGATGGCTTCCATTTCCCCGTTTGTTGCTCATGCTGTGTGCATTGGTGTAGATGCACTTCAGCTGGGTTATTGATTCCACCACCTTTGTGGGGGAAGAAGCCCCAATTCCTATGTGACCGTTCTCAGGTGCTTCCATTGTTTGTAACACATGCATAACACTTGCATCTTTGCTGCCGCATGGATCTCCATCCCCTACCTCCACTGAGACGGCAGACCAAAGGACCTCGCTAGCACCACCAACCCTCAACCATTGGCGTGCCGCCCCCCGGCTCATCTCTAGCAAGCCCAGTTTTATCCCTTTCCCCCTTCAAATCTAGTTTAAAGCTCTTTCAGTGAGCCCTGCTAACTCCTGTGCGAAGATCCTTTTCCTCCTTTGAGACAGGTGTACCCCATCTGTCACCAGCAGGCCTGGTGTCATGTAAACCAACTCATTAGCAAAAAACACAAAATTTTGCTGATGACACCAGTGTCAGAGCCAGGAATTGATCTGCTGTCTCTTCCTATTTCTTCCCTCATCATTCCCTGAAACTGGAAGGATAGAGGAGAACACTACTTGTGCTCCTGACCCCTTAACCAGTCGTCCCAAGGCCCTGAAGTCTCTCTTGATTGCCCTTGGACTTTTTATTGCAAATTCATTGCTGCCTACCTGAAAAATCAATAATGGATAGTAATCTGAAGCTTTCTCTTCACATCTTTAACCTGGGCCCCAGGGAGGCAGCAGACTTCCCTAAGAAGTGGGTCCAGTCTGCGTATTGGGCCTTCAGAAGGGAGGGACATGTCCTAAGAGGACAGAAGTGAGATGCAGCTGAGAGTGCTGATCATGGGCACTGGTAGGAGCACCGGTGCATACGAGTTGGTGAATGGCTACAACGGTGGCGGGCGGCTCAGAGGACACCAGTGGGGGTGGATGTACCAATGCGGACTACTCCAGAAAATGCCCTGCTGTGTTGGATGCATGCAACAGCCTGAGCCAGCTCTACAGGCTGTGCCACCATATCTGTGCCACCAGACAGTGCTTGGTAGATGAAAACCCATGTGGGGATGCTTGCAGTCAGTCACACCTCCTCCATTCCCTGGGGGCAAAGCCCAAGAGGTGACATGAAAATGTACCCAAGAACTTGACTCTGTAGGAAAAAACATGATTCCTGTGAACGTCAGGCATTTGGTCAGTGTAACAATGTAGTGGCATTGCCAAATGTATGTTCTATCAAAATTGTGATGGTATCCTCAAGGGTCCCAGAGGAAGCAAGAAATGTTCCAGAATTGGTAACTATTAATTTATACTCATTTATACCCAGGTTATGCCCCCGAATATCAATACTGTGACATTTACATCCTTTCCTTTTTCCCACCTCAACATATAGTTTGGTGCTAGGTTCAACTTTTTGTTTGTTTTCTGAAGTTCACTGGCACTGCTCAAAGCAAAGCACTTTGCTTTATGAGGCAGTGAGTTAAACAGCAGTGCTGCTGCACAGCAATAGTTTTACAACAACACGTAACAATGAGCTTATCAGTCAGCAAAGCCCTGAGGCAGGTTAGGGAGAAATTACTTAGCAAACACCAGGAATGGTGGCAGCGCACCTTGGTGCGGGACTCAGGTGTCTTTCTGAGATGTGATTTTTTTTTTTTTAAAGACCTAATGGGATATATTGATAGAAGAAAAAGTTCGGTAGGCAAGTACTTCTGTTAGCTACCCTGTTCACAGCTTGGTCTTTTAACAGTCATTACCAAGTCTTACCAAACAAATCCAAAGCTTAAACCAAACTCCAACAAGCAAATTCTCCACCAGCATCTTTGTTGGTGGAGGCACAGGGGACTGCATCATTAGGTGGGGGTCAACCAGCAGAGCTCCACCAACTTCTGCAGAGCCACCTTTATGTACACAGCTGAAGTCCAGACCCTCTAGGCACACTGCACCTAGAAACAGAGCAAGTAATTGCTGCACAGTTTCACTGAAAAAAAAAAGGAAAACACTCAAGTACTGACAGCAGATGACTCAGTATGATCACTGGTTTATAAATATTTAACACATCAGTCATCCCAGATGAGACAAAACCTAGGTCAGCCTTGGTATGACATGGTGAGTTACTCTGAGCAGAGAGGAGAGGCTTCCTCCCTTGTCAAAAGCAGCAACTGGAGAAGATGCTGATGAAGTACTTATTTATGGGGATGAGTTTGGAAGTGTCAATGATGAGTTGATTCTGCATAAACTCCCAAGGGTTGCAGTACTGCGTAACAGGAGAGGGAAGAAAGAGCAAGTGAGTTCAAGATGAAGCCACCTCATAGCATGTAAAATAAGGTGAAGGGCTCTGATTTCTGTCAAATGAATAGCCAATGTCTAAGCACTATAAATTTGTCATTATTACTAATTATCAGGGATCAAGATAGCATCCAAAGGCCTCTATCTAATAAAATTGTTACTGACGTCATCTGGAGTGGGAAATCAATCCAACATCTTTGCAGTGTGCTTTGAAAGAACTAGCTGTTCATATTGCAGATGAAATTTTTTAATTCATTGTATGAAAGTTGCCCTTCTGTTGGTCACATATGTAATTGAAATATCCAGTCATTTTCTTCTTTCATTTCCATTTGGCAAGTCCTTTGATTTAAACTGACTTTTCAAAAGAAGTTCATAATAACCTTGTATATGTTAAAATTCAGCTCTTTTCTTCAGACCTCCAAGCACTTTACAGGACCGTTGTTCTTATTTTGTAGAAACACACACTGAGCACAGGCAGTACTGATGATTGTGCATGGCAGGCAGAGGAGACGGTCAAGGATGGAGGATGAATTGAGTCAACTCCAAGGACTCTGGGGCATTCCCAAAGCATTCAGGCTTGAGTGTGACCTGTTAAATTGAATATTTGACTAATATTCCAGGGTAATGAGGGCTGAAATTGCCCCTCCTCATTTTATCCCTTCAAGTTGGATGTCTGATTTAGTGGAGTCAATCCATAGACACACACACTGGAGAGATAGTTGGGAACCTGTAGAAGGTGGCAAAATTAATTTCTCTCTGTAGCCATCCAGTGAGCCTATTCTAGGGAGAGTTGTCCAGATGCACAATCTTTTAACATCTTTGATGAGGTGAATCCTACCCTTTTTTCTTCTCTAAAGCAACTTCTGTTCCAGGGTTGAACGCTCAGAAAATGATGTGCTTGTTCTACCAAAGGGTCCCAGGTTTCTCTGTGGGTTCCTTTGGTTTAAATCTCTAAAGGTCTGCTCCTGATGCTTCTGATACCATCATCTTCAGCTGGGAAGTACATCCCTGACCTGACTGGGGAAAAAACCCACCCAAGCATCTTCATGCTAATACCATTAATAACTTGTGCCTTTCCATTAGGCCTTCTCTTGCACACAGGGACTAAGAAGTGTTCTAGGTCTTACAAAATCTTAGCTGTGATGCAGCGGTATCAGTGGCAGATTTCTTATTTACTAGAATGGAGAAAAGAAAAAGTCCTTGCAGACTTGGGATGTAAAACTGTTTCATGTATTCTATTAATTTCAGATAGCTCCTGCATGATAGGATAAGGAACATAGTAAATTAAATAACTCAATAATATACATTGGGTGATATTCTGAATTATTCCTTTCCCCTCTTGTGCATTGCACTGTATCTTCGTTATTTTTGCATTAATTAATTTGAAGCAGTGGCTGCCAATATATTTCTGTCCTGTACTGTCTTTCATATAGTAGTTCTAAAATTCAAAACAATAGCTGAAAAATGTTATGTTTTTAAATTCCATTCCCCTTCTTATAAAACATGAGAAGTTGACTAAAAGCTTAAGCAGTCTTGATTTTTTGTGGTAGGACTGGAACAAGCAAACTCACAGACATATAGGTAACAGAGTAGACAAGAGTATATTGTCAAGATCTGAAATGTGCTTATTTCTGCAGTATTCGAGACATAAGGTTATACAAATTCTTTATTTGTCTTTTTGAAATAACTGGAGAGCTTTTAATATTTCCACCTACATGAGTTCAAGTCCTAGGGGCTTTAAAAAGACCACTTGGTATCACAGGCTTTGAGACAAAATGTTAAAAAAATGATGAGAACAAAATGCATCAGTGAGTTGAAAAATTTCAGCATAAATTAAATTCTTCTTAGCTTGTCTACAGTAATTCTGGGCTAGGCCAAGAAGTACAGAGAGAGTGTTCAAGAAGTTACAGGTTTCATGAGTAACATGGATACCAATGTGAAGGTAAAAGTAATAGGGCATGTGACTAATGTGATAACCTCCGAAGCCCTCGTGAGTCCCTTCAGTTGATGATGAAGATGGCTAAACTGTTTTTTTAAGTGTTTTCCTGTATTAAAATACTTAACAGCAACATCCACCATAAAGAGGCTCTTTGACTCATTAACACATTATGAACATCATCAAAGACAGCTGCCAATTTCCGCACAAGTTTCCACTGCCTGATGGAGTAGGCATAGCTACAGCTCTGAAACTTGCTGGCTCTCATCTCCCAGCAGAAACAGCAATTAATTTAATGCTAATGGCTCAGAATATAATTAGATATATTTGTGTAAGTTAGAATGACATCCTTTTCCTTTTTTTTTGTCTTTTTTTTCTGTGTGCTGTGTTTCAGCTCAGCAAAATATGTGAAGAAGAACTACAAGCCACAGTGTGGTTGGTAGATAATAAACCCACTAGTGGGTACTCAGTTACTATCATGCAAGTGGTGCTGCTCTAGCAAATTTACATGTTACAAATGACAAATGTCACTTGTTAAAGGCTTGTTACAGAAGGGGAGGAGGGTGCAGGTCCACAGCACTGGCTACACTGGATGTAACGAGAGCAGGAGGGCTGGAGCCTCATTTTGCAGAACCTGAGATAAAATTTAGATGTTTCCCTTCATAATTATTAAGGGACAAGTAACTCTATCATTATAACTTCTTGTTTGTGTGCAATATCCTCTGTAGAGAGAAGTATGTTACAGGCTATTACACGAGACCCTTTTCCTTACTGCAGATACTCACATACAAACAAAGATTGTTATGTTGGGAAGACCTTATATTTTCAACATAATTAAAGCAATTCACCTGGAAACATTCACTTACGTCTTTTCTTGTTTTACACCAATATCTTAATTCTCCGCTTTCTCCAATTTTTATCAGTTTTCTTTTCTTACATGGTCCTGTCATTTAATTTGATTTTTCCGCACCAGGGTGCAGTGATATGCACCATACTGAGTTATTTTTAAGCCACAGAAGAAAGTCCATGAGTTACCACTATAAAGGTTTCTGCAAAACATTGACCTTGCCTTTTTCAATAAATTTAAGACAACTTCTCATGCCTGTTTTCCTTCAAAACAACTTAGGTCAGCTCAGCTCAAAGTTCCTCTGCTTCAGACCTACCCTCCAACTCAGGCGACAGGCTACAGAGACAAAACATGTTCTTTTTACCTCCCTGCCTGCTGCCCTTTGCAGGCTGCCAGCCACCCAAACTCCAACTTCTGCTACAGAAAACTTTCAGCAAGGGGGAAATTACTTCGAAAATACCTGGCCGTCTCACAAAACACTCCAGAGAGAGAAAAGAAGATGGACACAACATCTTAAAATTGTGAGGAAAGAGCATTTCGATCATCGCTTGTCAAGAGACTGAGGAGGATTCACCTTGTTTAGTGTCTGCTCTCTGGTCTAGGTCAGCTCTCTGGGCTCCCTTCCTCTATAGCCAGAGACAGGTAGGCAGTTCCAGAGGATGTCAGCCTATCCTAAGAAAGTTATATAAAACAAATAAAGAGTGAATCGGTCTGCAAGCATACCTCTCTCTCTAGGGACTACATAGTGATTGTAGGAAAAAAGTTTAAACTAGAGACCCTTTAGACAGCAAAAAATTAGATTAAAGAAGTCCCATCCTTGGGCAGAGACAGTAAGTGCCAGTGCTATGTCTCGGTGTCCTGTCACACAGCATCTCTCCACAATAAGCAGAACCATGATGCCATTCTTCTGAAGTCCAGAAGTGAGATCTGCATGGCCATGGCCTTCATCGTTTGGCTGCTTCATTACCTAGCATCTCCTGTTGGCACTACTAATTGCTGACTAGCTGGCTGAGCCCAGAATCAGATTTCCACAGAGGGAACTTGCTGCAGAAGAAAATTTCCCTCCCTTCAGGCATCTTCCCGCTTGAGTAATTTGGGAAAAATTTGCATGTCTTCTGTAGTTCATATGGTTCAGAAAGTCTCCTCTTCTTGAGAGAACTTGCTTTGAAGAAATACCCAGAAATTACCATTTTCACCCTCCTGTTCCTCTTCTTTCTTTGCCAGCTACACGACCAGAGCATCAGCAACCAGAAAGCCTAATCCGTCTGCCTGCAGAGTCCCAAGTGCATGTGGATTATCCTGTTCGTAGAGATGACAGAATTTGGCAGTACGTGGCCACATTGCCCAACAACAGTTCAAAAAACTGGCATTGGAAGAGACAGTACACGCCAGGATTGTGGCAATTTGTCACAAGTACCCTGGCTCAGAAATCCTGTAATTTCTAGCAGGAAGCTGTGATACTGCTTCTCCCGTAATTTGGACTGCCCCGCACTGCCAGTTTTGTGATGGAAAGACTGAACAGTGTGCAAAGGGGAGAGTTGTTCGCTTTTTACCTATCATTTGATAATACCAGCCCCTAAATCCCAGCCTGGTCTAGGGAGTTTTGGAGACAATATCTAATCCCTGTCAGTCCTCAGGATGAAGTCATCTGTCTCATTCTCACTGCTCTTTAACTTTGTTTTCTTAGACTAACAGGGACCTAACACATCCGCTGTGTAATGATTTGTGTATTCTGTCCTCTTTTCTTTAGGCTTGTGTTTCCTCCCTCCTTTGTATTTTTTCCAAGTTTTGTATTTTTTAATTGGTGCAAAGCTTGTAGAGATGGACAAATTTTTTCCTTTAGAACTAATTTGGGTGGAACAACTGACAAATTTTCAGGCACACAAACCCTTCCTCAGGTCTTCAGCAGGAACAGCAGACTTTACATTAATTACAGCTTGGGAGCAATAGTACTAGTTTTAACTATTATGTTTGTACTAGACACAGATAATTCAAGTAAATAGGGTGCCTGCTGCCTGTTGAGTGCAGGAGAACGTTAGCAAGGGGAGGGATGACAAAATCATTAACATTTGTGAAACAGCAGAAGAGACAAGTAATTTCCTTCTGTAGAATAGCAATGATTTTGCATGAGAAGGGATGTGGCAAAATTACTGTGCTGTAAAACTACTATTTCTTCTGAGTCTAAGCCCTTCACCTGTTAGAATTATCCCCTTTGATTACAGTCTCTTGTCTTGAAAGTGTGTAGGTCTCTCCTAAACCCTGAACATAAGGATAAGAGAGGGATTTGTTGTTCTGCAAGAAATAATTGCCTTTTGGCATTTCTGGCGGTTTTGGTGATCATATATCCATGCTCATTGCGGTATCGCAAGAATTATCCTTTGTATATACATCACAATAAATTCAAATTTTCAGGTCATTTCAGAATATATTAGTTACTGTACTGTGTCACACCATCTCACCACCAAAAGAATTTAAGAACAGGGCAAATATATATAATATTCCCGCTAAGAGTCTTCAGCTTCCAAGCTTTTGTGGCAGGTTCTTCTTCAAGTACATAAAGTTTCTAGATATTTAAAAACTCCCTGTGGATTTCTCTTCCTTGAACTTTTTGTGGTTCCTCTTGATCCCCTGTAAACTTTTAGCTTTTATGTAATCTTGTGGTAAGGACTTCCACTAGTTGACTACGTGGTTTTTGTGGAATCCTCTCTTTTTTGTCAGTTCTCTGTAGAGACTACATCCAACATATTAATAGTAGACTTGACAACTACAGAGCTTTCTCTCAATTACCTCTCACTGCCATTTGTGCTTGTCGGGCTTTGGCTATGGCACCATCCAGCAGTCTGCTGTAAGAGACCTGTTGGTACAAAACTCTTGGCCAGGAGAACGGTGCACCACCTCCTGCCCAGGACACCATGCCAACCAGCCAAGCAGATACACATATTAGTTTAACAACACTGGCATAACAAAATGAGGCAGAGGCATTTCAGTTAGAATGAAGAAATTACTGCAATGCAACCTCTCCTCATCAACTTCGGAGTATATCCCCCCTTACACACCAACACTGTGTCCCCTAATCCCAGTTCTTGGTGTTCAATTTACCACCTGGCAGTGGTTTGGTTGGGACCCCTTGTGACCATTTGCCCAATACTTTCCCCAGAAGTGAAACAGGGAATCATTCCCAGCAGGAAATTATTTAAACCTTGCCCTGTGAGCCCCTGGGAGGGTGCGGGGAGGCTGTTGACACGCCATTGTTGCCTCCTACAGTCACTTGGTATCCCTGGGTACTGTTATGACATAGTAGCTAATGATTTACTTGCCCCATTATTTTTCTTACCTATATCATGTTTTCTCCTATCATTTATACCCTTTCACTCCCTTTTACTCTTCCCTTTGTTACCGCAGAGTGCCTTGTCCCTCTGCTCTCACTGCTTCTCATTATCCTTCCATAATCCCATTGTACAATCTAACCATCATCTGCACTTCTCATAGCCCTGCCTGAAAAAAAGGGCCTGGCAGATATTAAAACATGTTCAGAGACTAACAATGATGATGAAAGGTTTTTAGAGTAAAGAGTGAGTAAAGAAATACAGGCTATTAATTCAAAGGAGGAACCTAAGAAAGGGGTTTGGCACATAAAAGAATATGCGATATAAAGAAGTAAATTAGATTTTCCTACTTAGCTTCTCTCAAGGGAGCATCTGTGAAACTCAAAGGCAGAAGAAATATTTTTTAAACATACAATTAACTATGAAATGTATTGCTACAAATATAACTGAGGAAAGAATGTAGCATTTTACAAAAATGTTAGACAACTGGGTAGGATGTAGGTACTGGGAACCCCACAACTGAATAGTCTGTTTAATTACAATGGTTTAACCTAAAGCGTAAAGTTTTGTTGGGGACCGCAATAACTACCGTGCAAGTTGGTGGAGGGAAAAGAGTGGGTAGAAGTTATACAAGCAGGTAAATCTCTAATTCTCCACCACTGCGTTCAGGCCTCTTCCATCAAAGCTTGATTTCTATGAAAGAAAAGCTATTGGGTCAGTGAGGTCACTGCTCCAATTTAGTGCAGCAGTCATAGCATGTCAATTTTTTGGTGCCTTGTCTTTTTATCACACACATCAGACCTGGAGAATTCCCTTATTCATCTGAACTGGTGAGTGTGGAAACAGAAAGCTGGGCTGCAAGGGAAGAAATCAAAGGCAGGATTTTATTTAAAAATCGCCAGCACACCAAGTTTTCTGTCTCTATCCTGTGATAACGTCCTGCACCCAGGGGTGACTATACAGCAGAAACAAATTATTAGATAATTGGAAAGGCAGGTACTTATGTTTGAACTACAGGCAAAAACACTCTCTTGGGTGACTTAACACAGAGGTCTTCACAACACAAGGTCTCCTACTTAGTTAAAGATAAAAATGTCTGTTTCACTTATAATTAATTTTCAAAACAGTTAATTAAGCAGTGAGACATTCCAAGGCATTTATTAATGTTTAATAATGCATGGCACAAGGCAGAAGAATTTGGTGCTAATTTGTTCTCGATAACCTTTCTAATTCTCCAGCCTGTCCTGAATCTGGGGTTTTTTTCAGAATGCCTTTGGAAATGCAGACTTCAGTGCAACATGTGAATCATTTAAACCCAACACCACAATGAGGTTGTAAAGCACTGAGTATATGCATATGTTTTATGAAAAGTACACGCATGTGATTCAGCTGTGAAAACCTGAGGCTGTTTTTTTTCCAGAATAAAACCTAACCCAGCAAGCTTTAATTGCATCTCTGTGGGAGACAGTTCATGCGTTGAACTTCTGTCTCTCCCTGATTTATTTACATGGGTGTATATATGAACAGAAAAAAGGAGTTTCTGATTCCAATACATTAATGAAAGTCTTTTAAAAACACAAAAGGGAAATAAAAACATCAAGGGTTTTGTTCTGATTACTCACGTATAAATTTCTGAAAGCTGTGAAGTGAAAAAGGTAGCGTTGTAGTGTTGCTAATTGTTAATTGGGGATGATCCAAAAGCCAGAGCCAAGAGCCATGGGAGAAGGGTATGTTGGTGGGGTTCTGGAGGATGTTTTTTGTATTTCAGACACAGCTGGGAGGCAGGTGAAGCCTCTGGTAATGCCATTTCCTACATAAAACTCTCAGTATGGCATGTTTCCCAGTTATCTGTCTTTGCAGAAATCAAGTCATTAGGTGGTCATTTCTCATCCCTAGGAGACTTGAAGGCTGCAGATCAATACTTCAAGTAGGTGATTAGCGGATATCAAGCACCAGGGTTTGCAATTATCTAATTCAAAGTTGAGGGAAGCAACTGGAAGCAAGCAGCTGCATGGACTCAAATAATTAGATCAGATAATTCTTCTAATGTGAAGTATATATATTACCAAGGAATGTTAAAAGACAGAACTGAAAGAATTAAGTACTCATTTCAAAAACTGCAGACAACCAGTTTCATAGGATCATATGTGACTCTGATTGAAACTATTGTCAAAAGAGAGAAGAGGAAAGCACTGGTTTTATAAGCCTGTGTGGTTTTTTACATTTTCTGCTAGAAATACTTTAATTGAGATAGTCAGTTTGACTTTCACACCTGTTAGTTGTTACAGAGCTGCTGCTATTCAGTCCCAGACCTTTCACCACAAGGGCAAATTACATTACAGATCAGCCACACTTACCCTAACACACAGTTAGAATCTATTTTAACATCATAAGGGGAAAAATGGCCTAAGAAGTACAGTTATCTTCTGTGCCCAGTAGGATAAACCGCTCTTTCAAAACACATCTCGCTCTGTAGTAGCTGTTGGGAGTTGTAGCGGCTCACAGCAGGTTTTGCTATTTTGGTCTAAGACTTGCATCTATGTTTACAGAGGTTGTCAGCTTACACAAACTACAACTGGGCATAACTTCTCAGGCCTGCAAAGGGAGTCATGGTGCAGGTTTATCCGTGCAATGTGAGAGGCTTCTAACCAGTGTCAGGTTAAAAGTGTGCCCTGAAGATGGCCACCCACAGCCCCGTAGGTTACCGCAACGTGGTGCAGTGCGAATGGGTGCCAGCTGTGCCTCTACACCCTCCAGCACTTCACTTCTGGGCCTCCAGTGCTCCGCTGCCCCAAAACGGTCAATCTTGCCTTTCACCAGGGTGTCGTGGTTTAGCCCCAGTCGGCAGCCAAGCACCACGCAGCCGCTCGCTCACTCTCCCCCTCCCTGGTGAGATGGGGGAGAGAATCGGAAGGGCAAAAGAAAACTCACAGGTTGAGATAAAAGAAGTTTAATAATTGAAATAAAATAATAACAATAATGATAGGAATAAAATTGCAATGAAAAGGAGAACGAGAGAGAGAGAAACAAAACCGAGGGGGAAAAAAAAACAAGTGATGCAACTGCTCACCACCGACCGACCAACGCCCAGCCAGTCCCTGAGCAGCGATCGCTCCCCCCCGGCCAACTCCCCCCAGTTTATATACTGAGCATGATGTCATATGGTATGGAATAGCCCTTTGGTCAGTTTGGATCAACTATCTTGGGCTGTGCCCCCTCCTAGTTTCTCGTGCACCTGGCAGAGCATGGGAAGCTGAAAAAGAAAGTCCTTGACTGGTGTAAGCACTACTTAGCAACAACTAAAACATCAGTGTGTTATCAGCATTCTTCTCCTACTAAATCCAAAACACAGCACTATGCCAGCTACTAGGAAGAAAATTAACTCTCTCCCAGCTGAAACCAGGACACAGGGTTACTTTCCTAGGGCACGGTACAGACCTGATAGGGTGACACAGGTTGTGATTTTTTTCAGATAACTGAGTTGTAGTTTTCTGGGAAGCTCCACCTTGTTATACAGTTTTAACATCTGTAACCACCCAACATCTTCCCCCTCTTATTACCTTGAGCTTCCCTGCCTGTAATCATGGACACCAAGTCCTGTGTGGCTCGGCGTCATGTTGACAAAATTATTTGTTAATAGGAACCACTTTAGCAAACTGTGGAAATATCCTGTTCACTAGTGTCTTGGGACGGTCTTGCATTGTGTAGAGTTTTATTAAGTGGGTATGTGAGATCTATTAAGTGGGTATAACTTTTGTATAGGTTTAAATTTGCTATTCCTCTCATCCTTTCTCCATATTTCTCATCTGGTTATATATATCTTTTATCTACCGGATTGGCTGTAATGGGAATTGAGGAATTAAAGAATTGTGTTGCACAGAAATAAACTGCAGTGTATCTGCACTTTGTGCTGCCACCCAGAGAACACGCTCTAAAGGTGAAGGCTGAAGCTTCTATGCCTTTGCGTCTTCCTTGTGACAGTAAGTTAAAAAAGGTCATGGCCCAGATTTTTTAAATGTTTAACTGCAGTGATTTCAGTTTCAAGAAGGAGCGTGATGGACAATAAACCTGCTGCAGCAGTGATGTTGCTGTTCAGTATAAGAAATCTCAATTGTTGGTGGATGTTACTTAACAGGTTTTGGCCTGTAAAATATGCCTTCATTCAGCTTACCTCAGTTTACCGTATAAATAAGTTTGTCAAGTCTGTTCCAGGTTCCCAGTGGGCTACTACTATAAAAGGAAATTAATAATATCAATTGCACTATCTTTTGCTGGAAGAAAAGACAAAGAAAAGAAAAGACAAACTCAGTCTGTCTCTAAAGTGTTTTGTGGAGTTACCTTGGATACAGAATCTGGCCCATTGTCTCTGGTGGAAAGTAACGTCTTAATTGGAGGTTTTTAGTGGGTATAATTACTTCAATTACACTGATATTTCATATGGCATTTCAGTTATTTAGTAGTAGGAAACTCATAGTTAGGTCTCTGTGCCACTCTCTGTGCAACTCCATATTAGAGAAATACCCTGGAACAAAAGCCTTTCAGTTAGAAAATACCTTGTCAGCTAGCCTAGTTTTGTACTTCATTACCAGCAGTAGGGGTGTGTGGATTTTGCCTGCTTGTGGAGAGGAGCTGACAGTAGTTCAAATAAGCAACAAAAACAAACTAGCAAGTGGCAATCTGCAAATGAAGGTGAATCAGTGTTGTGTTGTATTCACTCACAGCTGCTTAATAGATTCTGAGACTTCATGGAAACAAAAGACTGATTTTACAGCAGAGACTGCCGTGCAATGTGGGAAGGCTGATAAGGGCTGAGAAGGAACTGGCCCTGTACAGTCCCGGCGATGGAAGGATTCGAGGCTACAGAGAGGGAGACCTAGGGGCAGAAGCTGTCCTCACCAATCTCAGTTATGAATTAATGAAAAGATATAGAGCTGCCAGTACTGATGCTTTTGGCAGCAAGCTGCTATTTTAGGACACTGAGCAAAAATCAACTGAAATTTTGTTCTCCAGAAGGCACGGCTCTGTGGCACCCATCAGTCCCAGGAGAGTCACTGCTCAGGTCAGCTGTGCAGGTCTGAGCTGCCCTGTGTCACAGGTAATACAGTATTGATCAGAGTATGGCCACCGGCTGCTTTCAGACTTGGCAATGTGGGCAGGTCTGGATTCAGCAATTTTCAGCAGTAGGCTGCAGCCCACAGTTTGTGTCTTTCAGGTATGTCCTAACTAACTATCTCAGATACTGACAGTGCAGCTGAAGCCACATATTCGGCACTGTCTGGGTACTGACCTTTCCTCTCAGGCAGGTTTCCATCCCGGGCTGGTCTCCCTGCTGATGAGAGCAGAAGGTATCTACGGTGCCTAAGCACTTTACTGCAAAGGCACTGCACTGGTGGTGGTCTCAGCCAGAGTCAGGCTGCAGAGCCCTCCCGGGCAGCAGTCTGCTATCGAGTCTGTTTACTTGCTCTAACAGATTCCAGTTATGCCTTTTAATTTTCATGCTGAATTAATTACCTGTCCTTCCACACAGATGGCTTCAGAATAAAAATACAGTGCATTTCCTCAGCTTTCATTTAAAGCTCCTTTCATACCAATGCAGCAGCTGGCAGGACCCCATATAACAAACCTTGACAGTCAAGTAATATCAGCTAAGGCTCCAGTTAGAGAAGCTGAATTGGAAAAATTGATCTTGAAACTGTCCTCCAAAATCTGGATCTCAAGGTTACAGCTAGCTTGTGTATACAGAACAGAACAGAGGCCATGAAACCCAGCTCCCTGGGGTACTGCTCTTCTGTCATGCTCATATACAGCCAGAAAGATGGATAAATAAGCCACGCTGTATTACATTTGAATGTGTGATAAAACACTTTTTTGCTTCAGACATTTCGCCTCATTCTTCATTTCATCAGCTTCTAGTTTCATGATACAGAACGGATCGCTTTTTTTTGTTAAAACATCTGTGATATTTCATTAAAATATTGGCAGTGTGAGGCCCTGACTTTCTTACAAAAATAAAAGCATTTTATATAATCTACCAAGTGTACTGACTTTGCAGCTTTAGCCCTCACCACTAACCTCTATGTAAGGCTGTGAAGTGTTTTAAGTGTGCAGCAGGCATTCTCTGGCTTCAGAGAAGGGCTGTCTTTTCTTGCAGAAATCACGTGAGATCCATCCAGACATGTTCCCGTTCAATATTAATGGCACCTTCCCTCTTTGTAAGTTATAAAAAAATCAATTTGGTCACTTGAGGGATGGAAAATCATTTCTATTCACTCAAGTTATTTATGGATTTAAATCCCTCATGCCCTAATGGAGGAACATTCCTACCATTATTAGCATTACAGAGACAGAGGCACTGAAAGAGAGTACTAGGCACTTTATTCATATCTTTGTTACAATGAAGGAACATGAGTGAACCCTTGATTTGAGCCTCTGCACCTACAAAGGCAATCAGCTCTGACAGGTAGAGAAGGGATATCTCTTCAATCTTATGACTGACAACTCTTTATATTTTTTTTAATGAGAAGAAGTTTCATCTTTGCTTTCATCTAATTAGTAACGCTTGCAATTTACCTCCAACTGGACAATGTCCAGTAGTGATGACTTTTGTTATTAGTTAATTCCTTAGAGGGTTCTGAAAATGCTGTCTTCAGTGAAGGAAAAAATGTGTTTCTTCTAAAACAAACTCTCTCCTGAACCATACAACAAACACTTGGGAGCATTTCAACTGGTCTTACATCTTATTAAAACATTTGTAAATTTGTCTCTTAACATACTCTCAGAAACCACCTAACAGAACTTCGTTCAGGTTTAACAACTTCCAGTTCCAAAATATACTGAGGAAGGACAGAAGCCCAAGCATTTGAATATTAGACTTGGGGTTCAAGCCTCAATACAAAGTTAAAAAATAGTTAAAGCATGAAAAGATACAGTGTCTTGGAGGGAGATATGAACCAAGAGAAAGAGATGGAGAAGGGATTTGTTTTCGTATGACAAAAAAAAAATGAAATGATCAATCAATGGGGCAGAGATTTACAAGAAGGCTGTTCCAGATGGCAGAAACTGTAAAGAAAAAAGCTTTTGCCTTGACAGTTGTGAGCTTGTTTGGTGGGACTGAAAAGAAGCCAGTGCAAAGTTAAGAATGGTCCTAGAGAGAGGAAGAGAGATAAGACAAAAAGAGGTGACATAACTTGACAAGGCAATATTGAAAAATATAAGTTTATTTGACTGCATGGGATTCTGCACATGCAGATTTGCAATAACCCTGGGAATAAGAGATGGAGGGAAGGATAATGACTCAGCATAGAAAGAGTTTAGATAGTTGTGTAGAAAGGAAAATGGCATCACCCACAGCAGCAGGAGAATATGTCACAAAGAGCGGTGTTTTGCTCATGTTGCACACCCACTGAGAAGATGCAGACACTGAGTATCCCAGGTCAGCTTCCCATAGGAAACGAGCAGTGACTTGATACCTGGATGACTCCACATGTACCTGACTTGGGGCAACACTGACTGACAATTGCAGCCCAAGAGCAGTGCCCAGACCTCAGACTACTGTGCCTCTGCAACAACTCCATCTCAGGAATTTGTGTTGCTTAAGGAAGAATTATCCTCCTTCCTGTAAAGAGGAAAAGCTGTGGCTGCTAACCACACACAGCTCCCCAAAGGGCATCCACATCAGAAAGCAACACAAGCCATAAGGGTTTTTCCCAGACTAAATACTTACATGACAAATGTCTAGACTGCACATAACAGTTCTATCTGCTGCCTCTGATCATAGGACTTGCCTCTTAATTCCTTTTAGCTCCTTCATGGCTTGAGTTCAAAGCTTTCCCGAGCTTTGCAAAGGCAAAGACAGAGAGCAAGCCAGTGTGCATACCTCATCAGAACAGACTATTCTCTCTGCTATCACACATTCACACAGTAAAGTGAAAATTAGTCCAAGAATCAATGTTTGATTAACTCTGCCAAGAAGACTAGCTTGGCATCAAATAAGAAACTCAGCATAATAGGATTTTTTTCCTCCAGAAAATGACTGACTGCAACAGCTTATTTTCCGGAGTGCTACAGAAGAAAATGTACTTCCACGTTTCAGTTCATTTCACCCATACTTCAAAATGCAACGAATTTAAAATTACATGAATGCCACCTCATTTCAGTTGTACAGCAGAAAGGGCACAAGTTGAAAAGTACTTTTATACTTCATATAACTTGAATTTTTCAAATTGTTACTTTTCCTCCCTTGAGGCAAAGGCATCAGACCTAACTCTGAGGACTGAAGAACCTGCTACATGACACTGATGATCTTAAGGGTCTTTTCCAACCTAAATGATGCTATGATTCTATGATATTTGTCTCATATTCATTAGCTCTGCGTCTCTTAACTTCACTGACTTCATCTGAGTTTATGTGACATAGCCATACAAGCAAGATGATAGAACTAAAATTTTTCTACTTCGTACAGCTCTCACTATCAGCTCTAGAGCCCTTAAAGTGTGCTTTACTCAGCCTCAGTAATTAAAAAAATACATTTGCTTTACTTACCCTTGGATCTGTTATTTCTGAAGATCAAAAGATAAGGTTGTGCTCCTTTGATGACAGAACGTGGTTGATAGCATTTAACACATCTAAATAGTATGATTCATAAAATACCAAGAAAAGTTCTTATATCTTAACTGGCTCAGAGTGTGACTGATGTAATATAACACAGACATATCAAATAGTGTCTCTGGCTCGCCACTGAAGCAATTACACCAGAGGGCTGATGAGCTGCAGAGCTAATGTAGGTTGTTTTCCCCTGGATTTCTGTCTTTGGGTTGATTCATGCTGATGACTGAAAAAATGTGCATTAGATATGAACCTTTTCAAGAATGGCAGCAAGCAGAGGGGTATCCTTATGCACGCTCTCGCTCTTCCTTGTGCTCTCTCTCATGGTCTGTTTCTTGGACTCTGTATGTTGTTTAGGTGAACACTGCAGCCTTTCTCACAGCCAGGGCACATACACTTTCTCCCCTCCACCCAGCCAACTATTTTAGCAAGACCTGTTGGAGGGTACTACAGATGAGATATCTTCCTTCAGCCATATGGGTTGGACTTGGCCAACAGCACAGGGTGCCAGTCCACGCATAAACTGTATGAAATCTCATTTCTTGGGAAACCAGAGAAGACACTGAGAAGTCTTCAGCGTTTTGAGCAAGGATGGGCACGGGACAGGACATTTGTTGACTAGCAGATACAGGCAAGAGGGAACAGCATTTAGCTGTCAATACTGCAGGCCATGGGCAAAAATAATGGTGTGGTTGCTGGGGTTTTTTTACATCCATGACTGTAAGCATGATATCTCAGACAAAATGAATCCTAATAAGGAGTTGACATGGGAAGATTGCTGGTGGAAGGTGGGAACTGGAGTCCTCTGGCTGTTTGGAGAAAGGGCAGTTTAATGGAGCAAATCACCCTCACACTGGTGAGGCTTCTCTCCCTGGTGGGAATACCAGTTTCTCTAGCTAGCCCTGTTATTTCTGTAGCCAGCCAGGCTTTTGGCTGTCTTCTGAAGTTGTCAGGTCGCAGCCGAGGCAAAAGTAGCCTGAGACTACAAGTTCATTTCTAGTAAGCAAGGAAACACTGTGAGACAGGAACTTTTCTTGGTTATTCCAAAGGAGGCCTCGGTGGGAATGAGTGACCTGAAGGTGAATGGCTCCCTAGGTGATCAGTGTCCCTACGCCCTGTCATCCCTTTCCTAAAGCTCCCACTTCTCTAATAGTGATTAAATGTTACTCTTTTCTCAACTTTATGATTAAATGTTCTAGCTAAGAAATTAATATGCAAAAATGGATCTTACTAAAGCTCATTCCTTGGGGGGATATGTAATTATGCAGAAGTGAACAGAACATAACTTACACAATTTGCATTTCCACAGAAACGCATGGACTGAGGGCCAGATTTTCATTGTCATTCTAGCAT
>VYZW01048037.1:0-13797 GCA_013401315.1 Balaeniceps rex
AAGAAAATTAACTCTGTCCCAGCCAAAACCAGGACAATGAGCCTGAGTTTATTTTGTGTCACTAGAGACAGTAGGAAAACAGCTGAAGGGGAGCAGCCAAGGATCGGTTCGTCTTTTAAAATTTCATCTGTGTCTTTCCCCTGGTGTGTAGTGACGAGGGAGGGAGCCAAGAGGCAAGGCTGAAATGAAAACAGCAAACTTGGAACCTGGGTGTTGGTTTTGGATCCTGTCTAGAAATAACAGCCCGAGCACAGTGAGTTTCTTGTGGCACGTTGCACAGTTCTGCGGGAGAGAAAGGAAAGGAATAAGAAAGTGACAAACATTACAGACAAGTGCTCTGTTGGACCAGGGTCAGAGGGCATGGGTTCAAATCTTGGTTTATCCCTAGCTACTCCCATATTTTTGGGCCACAGAAGATATTGGAAGAAAAGATTGAGATTTATGGCATGAGCACAACAGAACAATGTCATCGCTGATTTCCCTGCCGAGCTGAGCTTCCTTTTTCTCTTTGAGCTTTCCTCTGGGCAATCAGCAGTTTCCATTAATTAAAGTGTTACATTGCCCCCAAATGCCTTGATTTTTTGACATTGTACAGATTGATAGGGGTAGTTCACTCTAGGCACTTTGACACCTGATGTTTGAATCGTACTGTGATTGACAACACAAATTCCTTGCTTGGGCTTCAATAGCTTTGGCACTACCACCAGGAGGTCAGGCATGATTTTTTGTGACAGAGTTTTGGAAATTTTCTTTTTTCAAGCCTTTGTGCTCTGAAAGAGCATCTTTGAATGTCCATGCAAGGCACCGCTAGATTCATGGACATCTCGCTGTTTCCACCCAACGCTAGGAGAGCCGAGCAGCTCTGAGGGCCTACCTTGTCAGTCTTACTGCTACATCCTTCCTTGTTTACTTCTACTGACCCGTGGACTTCTGACCACCAGGATGGGTACCAGTACTGGGGGAGATGGGCTTGTTTGGAAAACTGTTGCTGCTGATGCACATCTTTAATTGTTTTGTGCTTAGATCACGTGTCCCTGGAGTCCAGCTGAATGGTGTGGCAGGGCAATTCCTGCCTTGGCACAGAGAAGCTCCAGAACTGGGGCCTTTCAGCCCTTACCCACACTTTGATTAGTTATTACTTCTGAAAAGATCTTCCGCTTCTTCCAGAATTGCATCACTGTCCCTTCACCAAGCTCCTTCCTAGATAATAACATGGCTGTCTGTTGGAAAAGCAATTACATAAGTCCCTATTGCTCCTTTTAAGTTGTTGGATCTTGGGCTGCAGTGATTCACCCTCACAAAGCCCCGGGAAGGGAATCGATGTCACTCTCTCCAATTTACTGATGGAGAAGCTGAGGTGTGGAAAGGTGAAGGATTTGCTCAGGGTCTGGCAGTGAGTCAGCTGCAGAGTCGGTGTCAGAGCGCCCACCCTGGCTCCTCGGGCTTGCGTCTGTCTAGACTTTTCCAAGCACCAGCTTTGATGCTGGTGTTACCACCATCTTCTGTCATCAACCTGGGAGCCTAGACATCTCCCCTCCCTTCACCAGTCGTGAGGAAATTTCTGTATCCTCAACTCATAGCCAGAGGGGCACAGATGCTACAGACAGGAGACATATACCTGCCTACATGGAGAACATCACACTTCCCCATGCCTCTTGCTCCTCAGCTGGCTCTCTCTGGTCTTATGGCCCTGTCCCCACCACCAGGGAAGGGATGGGATCCAGGACCCAGTCTAAATAAATCTCAATAAACCTACGCCACAGAACACAGCATCTGCATACTGGTGGTTCAACAAATGGCAAAACAGCCCACGGGCCTTAGCTTAGGAACTGCCAAAAGAAAAAAAAAACCAACACACAGCTTCATTTCTGGCTGCGATGGCTTTGAAACAAAGTCAGGGTGAAAAGGACAGAGCAGAATATAAAGGAGAGGGGAGCGTGGGAGAGGCAGAGGAGCAGCTGTGGATCCTCCATGGCCTGGGTGACGCACAGCAAGAAGGCGAGGGGAGAGAGAGGGAGAGAGGGTTACAAACGGGTGTCCTGAGCGCTGGTTTGCAAACCCCAGCCGCAGCGAGTATGCATGGGGCTGACGGAGTGCTCGCTGTAGTTCAGAGGACCCCATTGATGCTGGTGATATCAGACCGGGCCTGGGCGCAAAGCAATAAGAAAAATTTCCTGTCTCTGTAATTATGTTTGGACTCGAGTGTTTCCCTGCATTTGATTCCTCACAAGTTATTGCTTTCTTAACCACATTCCTGACTGCTCCTCAGGCTGGCTGTAGTTTCTGTATTAAATAAAGGCCCATTCACCACTGCACTAAAAAGCTCTGCTTTTTCAACAGGAAAGTTGATGGTTAAATAAGGGAAAGAGGAAAAGCTGGGCATCTGCGGCTTTGCAGAGGAGGTGGGGGAACAAATCCAAGAAAAGGGTCCCCCTCAGTCCTGCAAAATTCAGCCCTGCTGAGTCAAAGAGCCCGGGGAATTTTTTCTACTCACTTAACAGAAACCAGATGCCACAAGTGGCGTCCTGTTAGCAGCCCTCACCCCAGATGGTATGGACCAGGACAGCTTTCATTCAGGCTTTCCCATAGAACTGGACCAGGGTGATACAGGATGTTACTGAGGATGAAAAGGCAGCAAGGGTTGGTTCCTGCAAGGCTCAGTGAGCCTGTGGTCTCCTCGTCAAGGTACTATGACAGGGATTGGCTCCGCATTGGGGATCTCTCATGGCTTTTCTTCACAGCTTTCATGGGGACTGGGCTGGAAATGCTCTCCCAAAGCCCTGGGAGGGAGAGACAAACTGTAACAATATATGAGAGTTTAGACCCACATGCAGCTTTTCACAGAAAGAGAGGTCTGGTCTTGTTTCATGATACCAGCTTTAACTGGGTAATTGCTGGAGTCAGGAGATGCCTTGGCACACAGTACAGGTGTGGGGATCAAACCTTCCTGCCCCACGATTTTGCTGCAAAAGCACCTGCAGCCTCTGGCTTAGCACAGGAGCACTCATCACTTTGCCAGACTGCAGGAGCTTGGGAGGGAAAGAAGGCTGAAAGCAGGGTACTGTGATTGCGCAAATAGGTTAAGACACTGATCCATGCATTTAGCTTTTAGGACCTCAGCTGAAGCTGGGCAGATATGGTCCCATGTTTTAGGTGGTAAGTAATGAAAACAGCAGGGGTTTGGGCAGGATATCTTTGCCACGTTTAATTCCTTCTTTTTCTGAAACTCCTGAATCTTTCGCTCACCTGTGCAAGCAATAAAGAAAATGAAGAAAACCACCCACTCTGTCTCACACTGAAAAGGAGGGGGGGGAAAAAAGTTGGGTTTGAAGAGTGGGTGGAAGGGGTGTGGTTACCCAGGAGGTGTGTCAGGCATTGCTGGACTGACTTATAAGCAAAGGCAGCTATAGCAGGGAAGAAGCCTTGCTGAGGCTCTGTCAGCTGCTGCTTTTTCCCCTCTGATACTGCTTGAAGGGTGCCTCTGCTGCAATGGGGAGGCAAAAGGATGTTCTTGCTACTATTGATGACCGCTTGAGGATCAGAAACAAATTAGTCCGGCAAATGCTGGCAGAGTGCCTGGGGACACTGATCCTGGTGGTGAGTCTGCAATGTGGTGTGGGAATGCTCTCTAACCCTGGGTGTGGGGGAAACTGTCCTGGTGAAGGGGATGTGCTGTGGCCAGATTTTGTGATGGGGATGAGCCCAGTTCCAGTGCAACCTGCTGTATGGGCACTAGAGGAGAAGTCCTTATCCACAGTAAAAAAAATTCATTCAAGTTGCTGTAGGGTGAGCTTTGGTGTTGCTGGCAAAGGGTGGGCTCTGCAGAGCTTGTTGGGTGTTTGGGGGCTTTTTTGTGTTTGCAAAGTGCAGGGAGCAAAAAAGTCTCTGTGTAAGCAGCAAGTGTTTTGCTAGGGATAGTGCAAAACTTCCTTTCTCTCTGCCCTGGAATATTTTCTTGGCCCTGAAATATTTCAAATGTTATTACCTGGGGAAGTGAAAGCATTTTCCTCACCTTGCTTTGTTTTCCTTGTGCATCCTATGGAGAAGAAGTAGCCAGAATTTAAACTGTTGTAGTGTGTTTTGCTGTTGGCTGCATGTTCCCCAGGGTCTTATCAGTGGCGCTGCACGACACTGTGGCAGCCTGTGCCAGTAGCAGATTGGAAGCTTGCGCTTGCCATGTGTGTGGTAGCGTTGAGCTGTCATTTGATGTGCTCTTAAATGGTGAATGGTAACAAAACTCTTATGCCTGTTTTAGTGCTCAGTTTCCAAAGGGATGGGATGTAAGGGATAAAGCGGGATGGATATCTGTATAAGTGACTTAGTTTGCAGATGTTTTGAGTGGCCCTGGCTTGCTTTGAAGTCAAAGGCAAATGTGAAGTGCTAGGACGGTTGTGTGTGAGCTGCGGGGAGTGAATACCTGTGTAGCAAAACTGGGATAGGGATATCTGGCTTTGGGCATCTGAAAATGGGCCACAGGTCTGGTGCATTGATATTGCAGCAGAAATGAGTTTGTGTTTGCACAGTGAATATCTGCAGGTAAAACTTCCTCTGAAGTGGTGTAAAGCCAGCAATCCTATAGGTTTCAGTGGAGTGACTCTGAGTTTACACCTCATTGTAACTGATAGCAGGACTGTTTAGGGAGAAATCTAATAGTTGGAGGAGATGAAAGTGGAGGAAGGCTTGATGAAGCTGTATGTGCTCCTGGGGACAACACAAAAGGACTGACACTATTTTATGCTTTCATAAATAAGATTAATGCTACCACTCTTAAAAGAAAGCAGCTTTGCACAGTGCAATGGCTTTATCATCAGAGTGACCCAGCATTGGTGACTTGCAAATAAGCCCTGTTGATTTTTTTTCAGGGAAGGATTATTTGGGATTAAGGTGGGTAGAAGCTGATAGGAAAGTGATTAACAGGTAGAAAGTTGCTGTTTATGAATTGCTGATGTTGCTGCAGTTAGTCTCAGGATTGAAGCAAGGTAAGACTTGTAAGGAGGAATAATGTCTCCTGCTAGCCAAGTTAATATTGCTGGAGACACATGTGGATCTGAGCTTTTGGAAGGGACTGTGATCAAAAAAATGTTATTCCTTTTTCTGATTGTATTAGTTGGTATAACAAAGATTACTTTTCCCTACATCCTTGCCTCTCTGGGGCAGAGAGAAGCTGGGATGTGCTCAGAGCCTGAGGAAGGGTTTGTTCCAAAATCATAACCAGCCTCAAAAATGAGGGTGGTAATGGACACCCATCAGCCAGGCTGGATGCTGCACTGGCAAAAGTAGGTGACATATGCCTTATCCTTGGGAGCACCACACCTGCTGTGTTTTGAAGTGTGCGAGAGTTAAGCAATGCAAATGCTGAAGGCATTTTCCCAGTTGCTTGCTGTTTGTATTATTACTGTAGTAACTCACTAAAGCCAGACTTCCAGTGGCAGGCCTCCATGTCTCCCTTAAAGACTTGATCTGTTTGCCTTGCTCTGCTGGATGTAAATACCAAAACTGACTCTGTTTGGTTTTTACATTTTCAGGAGAAGGAACTTGCTGTTTATAATTGATTTCCAAGTTGGACTAACTGTGATTCACTGCTGTAGAGGCATAAAGAAAGAACAAAACAATTCCTAATTGCTTTTCAATCAGGTCTGTCTTGACTTTGTGGCCAGGTGGGAGCTTTTTGGGGTATGAGTGTGCTGCAGACCACAGAAACTAAAATAGCAAAGTAGTTGGGATGATCAAGGTGAAGGGAGCCTCATTTAACTGTTGGCAGTGCAGAGCTTAAAGTCTCTGCTCATCCTGCAGCCATCCAGGGTGGCATGGCAATTCCCACAGTTGCTGTTTGATTTGTGCTGATTTTCTTGAACCCAGCTTGTCGCATTTGGAGAATGTGATTTTATTTTTTTCTTTTAATTTTTAATCTTTTTTATTTGTTAATGCTTTGCTAGGAGGATTTAAAAGGGGCTGGAAATCTCTGCAGCATCATTTGACATGCTTATAGATCCTTCCATGCAAAGGGTCTGTGCTGCTGCTCTCCCTCACCTCTTCTACCAGAAGAGGTTGAAGCTCTTCATTAACTCTCCCTCCTTGCTGTACCTGTGCAGGAGCAGGGAGGTTTCTCCTTCCTACAAAGAGGACAGTTCAGGCACCGAGACTTGCCCTTGATGGGGATGCAGCTTTTCCTCGGGAGTGCCCAACCCTGTGACCAAAACCCCACCAGAAGCATGAGTCTTTCCAAGAGCTAAAGCTTCCTGATCTGAGGGATACAAGTGTTCTTGCTTCAGCGTGGGGAACAAGATAAAATAGTGAGTTTCCTCTCTAATGCCCAACTCCTCTGCTGATGGTTGCTCAGGTTTCTTGTGCTGAGCACCGCTCATCTCCAGCTTTGTGCAATGTTGTTTTGGCATGTGATGTATGTGCAGCACAACTTTCCTTAGACCCTCTTATCTCTTGAGTCCTGCAGCCCTGCCTGGCTCTGGGATAGTGTGCAGTGCAGAAAGAGCCATAATGTGACAGACCATCTGCCCCCGCCCTTCCCCATAGGACTGCTTCTGTCCAGGCTGGTTCCAGCTGTACTGGACAAGAAGCCTGACTCTGTGTGTGTGGGTCTAATGTTTCTCCTTGCTTTGCCCATTGTAAATGATGATCAGTCTGGTTGTTCGAGAGATGCTTTGAGGAAAGGCAAAAATGACAGTGCTCCTTACACTGTCTTTGTGGCTAATGGAGGTAGTCCTGGCTGCATGGGCCATGCAGTTGAAGATTTCTGCATGCTGTTTGAGCAGAAACAGCAATGGGGATAGATCTGTCTTCAGATCTACCCAGCTGGGTCCTGCTACTTGGGGATGGCAGCAAGAGGCCATGGGGGAGACTTAGAGTGCCTTTAACCCCTTCTTGCTTTGAGCTGAAGAGGAGTTGGGAGGTTGTTTTGAACTGGCTGTGAAGTGATAGTCCTCTGTCCCCTCCCTCCTTGAAGGATAGTCTTAAGTTCTGATCTGATATGGAGAGGGGTCCCTTTGTGTGTCTAATGCTTAAAATCTTCCATCGATATCTCGGGGTCTCTTCCTTCAGAGTAGACTCATGGTTTGAACTGCCCTTCTAGCATCTTCCCCACTAACCAGAGGGCAGGGAGGGCTGAGCAGCCTTTCCAATCCACTGAGGTGATTAGGGTAGATTAACAGCAGGCTCCTTGCCTAATCCCTGGTTTATTTGCTGGCTGAAGAGGAAAGTTGTAACTTGGGTAATAACACTCCTCCTGGGCTATGCCAGCAAAACTTTCCCGTCATGATTTAGAGATCTGTCTGTCTGAAGTCAAAGAGCAAATGTATCCAGGCCTTTTGTGTTACACTTGAAGGCGTGAAAAAGCACAGGCAAAGAAAAGAGGCGGCAAACAAGGGAAGAAACCTGGCTGTTATGCAGGGGAGTGCTGAGCACTACCTTCTTCCTGAGCTCGTATATGGAGCTGCTTTTCACAAGGTCTGCCTATAAACTCAGGTGGCCTCACTTCTTCATTAGATTTTTAACTTTTTTTTGTCTTCCAAGATCCTTTCCTACCAGCCCTGACTAGCTCCAGGGCTTTCTTGTCTCCAGACATTGAGATGGGGTGTTTTTACCTTGGGTGACAAATTCAAATGGACAGTCTTCAAACATGCCCTGGACACAGGGAATTTAAGTTTTCAATTTCAAAAACTTTAAGTGAAGTTTTACCCAGAGACCTGTTACCTTTTCCTGGTCTTGCTGCTGCTCCTCCCTTGTACAGGCTCTAGAGTTTGTCAGCCCCTCTACCCTTGAACCAGTTTGACACTCAGATCCTGCAGAACATGGATTTTGTTGTTTTTTTTTTTTTCCACAGTGCAAGGAGATGGATCAGTTTGTGAGGGCGGAGGTGTGAGAAACCTCCCTGTTGGCAGGGAAAGCCATTAGTTCTGCTAGAGCCAGTAAAATTAAATTAGGGAGCAGGCTTCCATTAACCTGGTTAATGGGTGCATTGACCTTGGTTCCTAGGAGAGTAGCTTTAATAAATCAGAATAATGCTTTGCTGCAATCATTTTATTAGTACTTTAAAACTGCTTTTGAACTTGGCTATTGGATCATGGGGGTATAACAGTTGACTGCTGCATGCACTGCCATGTGAGGAACTAGCCTGGGTTTCTGTTGTCTGGGATGTTCCGGTAATGTGTTGTGTGGGTTTTTTTAAAAGAAAAGAAAAAAGTGCTAGAAGAAGGTTATTAAAATCAACAGTGTGGGGTCATCTCTGCCTTGGGCGTGCACCACTGTCTCTGACCATAGTGCTGTAATATTGACTAAGGACTCTTACATCTGTTGTATGAACTTAAAAGCCACTGGGATAAATGCTGAATTGCTTTTATTTGACCTTCCTTGCCTTTCAACTCAAGCTAGCTGCTCCTAAATGCTTCTCTGTGAGCATTGGAAAAGGAAGACTTAAAAAATGGATGCTGAGGGTCTCCTGTCTTGTACAGTGTTGTGGTTTAACCCCAGCCAGCAACTAGGCACCACACAGCTGCTTGCTCACTCACCTCTGGTGGGATGGGGGAGAGAATCAGAAGGGTAAAAGTGAGAAAACTCATGAGCCTACTTGCTGGTGGGGTGGCGTGAGAAGCAGAAAAGGCCTTGACTCTGTGTAAGCACTGATCAGCAATAATGGAAACATCCCTGTGTTATCAATGCTGTTTTCAGCACAAATCCAAAACTAGCAAATAGCAGAAGTGGAAATGGTTTGATTAAAAATTGTAATAGCCACTACTACAACAAAACTGTGTAATGTCAAGCCACTTGCTGCAAAAGTATGGCTGAGCATGACTTGAACTGGTTCCTAAAAGTCAAATACCAAGGATGGATGTCATGTATGAGAATATATGTTCATGCTTAGTGAACTTCACTGGTGCAGGGTGGAATTGCACACATGCATATCAAAGCTCAAACCTGTCCATACATATCTGTCCAAAAGGTACATGGCTAATGAGTTAACCACCATCCACTTGCTGAACTGCCAGTTCTTTCAGAGTGAATAACACAAATACTGTCATCAATAGGAAAAACCCGGGGCCAACCCTGCCAAACTCAGATGCCCATTGCAGCTTTTTGTGGGCTTGCCCCCTCCCTGGTCAGACTGATATGCTGTGTGGCATGAGAGAGGTGAACACCATGGCCAAGTACTCTCTCCAAACCTCTGTCTGAAGCATGCTGGGGCCCTTCTGGGGTAAGGGAAGGAACAAATGTCACCCTGGTCATTAGCCAGTACTTATTTGTTCCGTTGGAGCTATGCTTCCCTCAATGCTTTGAGCATAGCTGGGAATGATGGCTGTTTGCTGCACAATAAACAAGACTCATCTTTTCTGCTTTTGCCTGTGTATCTTCTCTGCCATGGTTTCCCAGCTGGGCAGCTCAGGGTTAGGACATTGAAGGGGCTGTTCTGACCGCACCCAGTAGAGAGCAGTGCTGGACATCCCCTCTCATTAACAAGTTCTACAGGTTCCTTTGTTCTTTCTAAACAAGGCCCTGTGTTGGGGACCTGGCTTCTTGTCAAGAGGCACCTGTGAACAGAGTGTCCACCTCATGAGTCAGCCTGCAGCCTACCTGGCTGCTCCTTTCCCAGCAGGCTGAGTGCAGTGTTTACTTTATTAGTAATTCATCAGTTGTCAAGGGGATGGGAGGGGAGGGGATGAGTTAGGTGTGTTTTGGCTTTGCACCTGATCTGGATTGTGTGTTGCTCAATGGCCGTGTCAGTATTGGCAGGAGGAGTGAAGAGAGCCACCCCTGGTGCCTATTTGGTGGCTTATCCCCTAGGAGCAGATGTTGGCTCTGTGGCAATTGAGTAATTCTGGGATGATGGAGTTCACAGAAGCAGAAAGTCTTGGTGGGTGTGTAGATATGTGCATGTGGTCAGTAGAAATAAGGCAAGCCTTGATCCCTAGATTTGAGGATCTCGGAAGCAAGCTGTAATCCCTGTCCTAGTTTAAGGATGCTCTCAGTACCTGCTGATGTGATAATCCCTGGTATACACCAAGAATCAATTCAGGTGGAGTCAGTGGAAGATAAAAGCATACAGAAGATCAGGATTAGGGCTCCTTAAATTACATGGTGGGTAGCAGAGAGACTTGGCCAGGCAGAAGGCCTCCAGCTGGATGACTGATGAACTGAACTGCCAGGGGAAACTGGGCTGGGTTGTTAAGGGTGAGCATAGGAATGATAGCTTTTGGATGTGGTTGGGAAGAGAAGGATCACCTGTTTGGAGCAAACATCTTTGAGAAAGAGTGCATGCCTCCCTTAGCTATTAGGAAACACCTTTTATCACCCAACAGAAACAACTTTTGACCCCAAAGTGCTTGATGTATCCCTGATCTTGGACAAAAGGCCAAGCCTCTGGCTATACTGGTGTCATGGTGTCTGTGGAATTTGGACTTCTCTTGATGGTGCCTGTGCCATGTTGGTACTGCAGAGACAGGCCAGCTGTGTTGCCCTGATCCTTTCTTACATAGCTAGTTTGGGATGGCGTGGGCTGTGCTCAGAGTGCTGACACCAGCCAAGACATAAAATTCAACTACTGCAAGTTGTCCCAATGACTCGTACCTGAGAGGTGAGCGTTACCTAGATATTAGCCATTTGAGTTAGTTACCTGTGCTCTGGGTTTGAGGCTCCTGGCCAGGGACAGGGCACAGTAGTAATAAGAGCCTGATATGTGAAATGACATGCTTGTGTGACTGATGCCTGAGCGTGCTCAGTTCAGATAGGACAGTGTATTGGGTTTGTGTGGCAAGGTTTTGGTAGTGGGGGGGCTACAGGGGTGGCTTCTGTGAGAAGTTGCTAGAAGCTTCCCCTATGTCCGATAGAGCCAATGCCAGCCGGCTCCAAGACAGACCTGCCGCTGGCCAAGGCCGAGCCAATCAGCGACGGTGGTAGTGCCTCTCTGATAACATATTTAAGGGGGGGGGGAGATGATGGACACGGGACCAAAAAAAGCCACCCAACACCGGGACACAAACTTCAGCTGGAGTGAGGAGTGAGAATATGTGAGAGGAGCGACTCTGCAGACACCAAGGTCAGTGAAGAAGGAGGGGGAGGAGGTGCTCCAGGCACTGGAGCAGAGATTCCCCTGCAGCCTGTGGTGAAGACCATGGTGAGGCAGGCTGTCCCCCTGCAGCCCATGGAGGTTAACAGTGGAGCAGATATCCACCTGCAGCCCTTGGAGGACTCCACACCAGAGCAGGTGGATGTGCCCGAAGGAGGCTGTGGAGCCTGCTGGAGCAGGCTCCTGGCTGCACCTTGTGGAGAGAGAGGAGCCCACACTGGAACAGTTTTGCTGGCAGGACTTGGGACCCCATGGGGGACACATGCTGGAGCAGCCTGTTCCTGAAGGACTGCACCCTGTGGACCGTCTCCCATGGGAGGGACCCCATGCTGGGGCAGGGGAAGAGTGTGAGGAGTCCTCCCCTTGAGGAGGAAGGAGCAGCAGAGATGGTGTGATGAACTGACTGCAACCCCAATTCCCTGTCCCCCTGCGATGCTCGGAGGGGAGGAGGTAGAGAATTTGGGAGTGAAGTTGAGCTTGGGAAGAAGGGAGGGGTGGGGGGAAGGTGTTTTAAGATTTGGTTTTTATTTCTCATTATCCTAATCTGATTTGATTGGTAATAAATTAAACTGATTTTCCCCAAGTCGAGTCTGTTTTGCCCATGACAGTAATTGCTGAGTGATCTTTCCCTGTCCTTATCTCGACCCACAAGCTCTTTCATTATATTTTTTTTCTCCCCTATCCAGCTGAGGAGGGGGAGTGACAGAGCAGCTTTGGTGGGCACCTTGTGTCCAGCCAGGGTCAACCCACCACAGCACACCTTGGGGCTGGGACATCTGCAGGTACCTCAGCTCAAGGAGGCAGCTCCAATCACTTGCTGTCAGCCAGTGCCTCCTAAAAGAGGACTCTGAATGTCAGGCTGAATATGGCCACCTTTAGTCATGTCTGCATTTCCAGGCATTAGCAAAATTGTCCCTTGACAATCTATGTGCTACTGTGTCAAACAATTATTAGCCTTTTTAACAAAAAGCTACCCAGATCCCTCATCTGAACGGTTGCACTGTAAATATCTCAATCCAGGGTGCTGTCTGGCTGATTCTTCTCACCTACCACATTAAAATTAGATGGTTGGATAAAGACCTCTGGTCTCCTGGAGATGTGAACTGTGGTCTGATCTTGCTTTTTGATTTTTGGCTTGCTTTTGGTTCTACCTGCCAGGGGATAGGCTTGGCCTGTGTCCTTTCTCCTTCCCTGCTGTCCCTAGAGATAATGCCTAGATACTTCAACTGAAGGTTGAAATTTTGAAGATTGAGTCATGGGTGGGCTGTGATGGTGCATGCAGGTGTAAGTGGAGCAGTTGCAGGTACTGGTCAGCAACTGGCCCTGATGTGAAACAGAGGGTAATTTCAATCCCTTCTTCTCCTGCTAGCTGTTTGGCTGTGGTTCTGTTGCACAGATTGTGCTCAGCAGAGGGACCCATGGAGGTTTCTTGACTGTCAACCTGGCCTTCGGCTTTGCTGTGATGCTTGGCATTTTGATCTCAGGACAGGTATCAGGTATGTTGTGGCTCCATGTGAACTGTATTTCACTTGTGACAATTGTTGTGTAGGCCTAGATGGCTGCATTTTTCCTATGTGGCGCTGGTATGGAAACTGGTGTCCCTTGGCTCATCTCTGGGACCCAAATTCTGCCCGTAAAAGTGCAATAACCACCAACCTCTCTACAGGTGGACATCTGAACCCAGCTGTCACTTTTGCCATGTGCTTCTTGGCCCGGGAGCCCTGGATCAAACTACCAATTTATGCCCTGGCCCAAACCCTGGGAGCTTTCCTGGGAGCTGGCATAGTCTTTGGGCTGTACTACGGTAAGTGCAGAAACTTTCTGTGTTTGTTGGGGTGAGACGGATGCTCTTCATGACTCGCTGCAAGGAGGCTGGTTCCCAAATCAGAGAAGCATTTTCTTGCAGAGCAGAGATGTGAGAAAGCTCCTTGCTGTGTTTCTGGGAGGGCTTTCCTGTTCTTATGGTGATGATGGGTTCAAATCAATCTGAAGGCCAACCAGCTTTGTCAATGTGCAAGTCTTTGTCCTTGAGTAATGATCATTGTAACATGGACCACTGGATGGCCTCTCTTGCAGGTACTGTCTGGATTAAGACAGATCTTTCAGAAATGCTGGTGAAACACTAGTAGTAATGTAGATTTTATATCTATGCATTGTTCCAGAGTCATTTTATCCTTCCTGGTTTAAAAAAAATAAAGACTTCACCATTGATGTCTTCTGCATTTTCTCGTGTTAGCTTCCAGACAGTGGGACTTCTAGCAGTTTTTGCTGCCCTTATGAGAGTGATTCTATACCTTGGAAAGCATCCTAGAAATCCAGTTCCTCATGCGTCTATTCCTTTTGAGTGATGTTCCTCATCACAGGGCAATATTCAGCAGGCAAGAACTGACCCTTTGTGCTGGAAATTGCTCTTCCTCAAATATCAAGGGTGACATTTTGACTCAATTTTGCCTCCTGATGTCTGTTTCTGGCAATAGGAGCAGTGTTCGTTGTAGCTGAGCAGAACATCTGGGTCACTGTAGCTTCCACCTGAAGGGAGGAAACTGCCATCCCAGCACGAGCACCAACTGCTTTTCACTTTAGAAAGAGGAAGGGGGACCTACCTTCTTCTCTGTAAACATGAGGACTCAAGTTCAACACCAGTTACTTTTCCAGCTGGTGGGCTGAAGTCTCCTCTTCAGAAAAGTTAATCCCATCTTAGCTGCCTAAACCATGGAAGAGAT
>VYZW01048039.1:0-13251 GCA_013401315.1 Balaeniceps rex
ACTACTTTATTTCTCATCAACTTTATTTAGCTTGTATAATTTCATTGATTTTCATATCCTCTTATTTCTTAATTTTAAATGAATAGAGTGGCAAAAAAATAGAGATTTTATTTTTCCAGTAAATAAGTATTCTGATTATAATCTTACAACAGTTTGTCTACCTTTAAAAGGGAAGTAAACAACATGTTTAATAATCCTGATTCCTGTATTAACTATGAAAGAATACTAGGTAAATTTGATTTTTTAAACTATCAGAAGTTTTTCTTCCATAGCTGTACAAAATCTTCTTCAAAATTTTCTTCCAACATTTTAAAGACATTGCATTGCAAGTAGTCAGTTACTTTTGTAGTATCCTACAGTGCTCCCTGAGGCTAATATGATAGAGAATAAATAGAATAAAATTTCTTCCATATACATTTTCTCACCACATTTCCCTCTCCTTTTCTTCATGCTTTTGAGTTTTAAATTTTAATTAATTAGTAATAGATATTGATATCAAGGTTAAAAAACCCAAATTATTGTAGATAAATAACAGCTTATGTTGTTGAATGGTTTTTGACATTCATTATGTTTGCACCTGTGCAATACAGAGCATGAAAATTGAGTAAATTAATATTAATTTACATATGGGGAGTGTACTGACGGCAATCTGTAACACATTCAACAAAGACTTTTTAATTTAGATATCAGTATTTCAGAAGAGTTACTCATTGAGTGTAACATGATAGACACTTGTGACTTATTTACAGCCTTTCTAGTTTTAATTTATTGTTCCAGTCTGAAAACATTTACACATCTGAGTGACTTTATGTATAGAAGTTTTCTAATATATTTCAGTAAAAATACTAGTGTTGAAACTTTCTCATATGTGTCTTCATAGGATTAGATCATGTTATATCAATAATTATTCACAAAATAAGCCTCATTAATATTGTATGTTGAAAGAAACCGTAAGACCTCCAATGGAGTGTTTGTAAAGTATCACAGATTGCTGAGACTAAATTGTTTTTCAAAGTTCATGAAAACCATACATTTTAGAGAAGATGGTTTCAAAACAAAAAGCAGAATGTTTCAAAGAAGTTGTTTTTATCAATGAGCTGTCCCTCAAAACATTTCACTGAAACAAATATAAAAACATACTGTAGTGCTCCTGGTTACACCAGTGGGGAAGTTTAAAAAATCCATTTAAACAGGACCTGACAGTCAAATTTTATACTACTTAAAGTCTTAATGATACACTTTTTATAAAAAAGAAAATATTTTAAAAATCAAAACAAAATTACATTTATAATACATTTATACAAGTACTTTGTATTTAAGGTTACATTTATATCTGGCAACACAAACTGTGGGATAAGAAGGAATGATGTCAAATCATATACATTTTTCACATCTATCGTATTGCAATATATAAGTAATGTCTCAGTTTTTAAACAAAAGAATATTTTCAAAATGCAATATTAACCAAATAAATATGTGCCATTATGCAAAAGTGATCATATGTTTATACAGCAAACATCTTTCTTGTGAAGAGAAAAGCTGTACATGCAACTTAAACAAAATTTTACTGAATTTAACCTAGACTATCTTATTGTAATGAAAGTTTTCAGCAGAATACTGTTAAGTTCAGTGAAAGTTTCCCTTCACAGCTTGTAAATTTACACAGGACATGATTGCATGACAAAGGGAAAAACAGATAGGTTAGGGTGATGTGCATAAAAGGAAAAGCCATTTGATGACGCTGAACACTAAACATGGCATCTACATGGCTGATGAAAGTCACTGTCTCATGCCTTTACAAATAAGTTTCCTTTGACAAGACAACGAAAAGAAAGAAAAAAGAAGAATAGTTTTCTAGTTTCAATACAAAAGGGGTATCAAAAGGTAAGTGAAACCTCGAAATCCATTCCATTTATCTATCTATCTATCTATCTATCTAGCTAGCTAGCTATTCTGGACAGGAAGATTTCAGAATATTTTTTCCCCAAATATGGCCCTTACCAAGTTTTGTTACGTGACCTCTGGCACAACACAAGTTTTCCTTGGATTCAAGCTACAAACTGCAGTAGACATTTGCAGGATGTCAGCATTTTTTCAAGCTATGCAACTCAACTGTAAAACTTAGGAAATAATTAAAGACAAAAGAGTTTGACAAGTCTTAACTTGTCAAAAATTTCTACCATTCCTACTCTATACCTGAAACATCATAGTGCAGTTACGATACATTTGGCCTTCACACTTTAATTTCCCCTTTAGTTTTTAGCACTGTAATTTCATCTATAACTTTTGTAATTCTATCCAAACTGTTCAGCATACTGGATGTTTTAGTTTAGGTTTAGCCATGATTTAATGCCCTCCGCATTTCACAACACATTCTCATTTCCAGGCTTAGTCCACAGAAACCTTTCTGCAAATAAATCAATTTTCTTTCCTCCATCCACAGCCCTTGGATTTATCTCTTTCTTTGTCCTATTTCTACACACTGTTCCATGATGAGTCAGTCTCTTCTTTGATTTATTAGAAATAACAAAATGAAGACCATAAACTGAAAAGGTAGTCATATAGAAGAACAAAGTCAAGAGTTTTTGTGGTAATGGAACAAAGGATTTGTTCAACACATATTTGAAATTTAGAAAATATAAATTGTTGGCTTCTGCATTTTATCTGAGATTGTTTGTCTAACGTGGGGATACTAGTGTGTGCTATCTGCTGTGTACATTTACTACACATTATTGTAGTATTAAATTATTAGTATCAAATTATCATGTGTGAACACCCTTGTGTAATGCATTATATCTCTCAATTAGTGTAAGAAATAATATGACTACTGAATTCGGCCCACTATTTTTATGAAATAAAAAGTTACATGAGGTTCATCAACCAAAAATACTGAGACTTTGGAAATAGTTTTTAATCTGTCATCTGAAAATATAGACAATAAAAGCCCACCTGGAATACATAGAGCATCTTTACATACATATTAAACACAACTTATCCAGTCTTGAACAGCAAGAGTACAGAGATTTATAAAAGAGTTATGCTAGATAATGTTATGTATTTCTGACAACGTGCATAGATGATGTCCTCAAAAGAGCAATGTGTAACTACTTTGCTGAATCGATAAATATTTTTCCCATTTTTTCTGCCTCGAGAACAATGTGAACTGAATATTTCTTTTGAATCCCAAGGCCATTTTATGTTGTTACGTTAAAGCTGCAGTGTGATGAAATGTGATTTTATTTCTTGTCTCATAGGAATAATGTACCACATGAGAGAAATGGAAGATGGCAAACGATCTTAAACAGCATTACAAGATGATGTAGTGAACTATTGACTAACAAATCTTTGGTCATAGGCAAACTGTGGAAAGTATAATTAGAAAAGGATTAAAAGACATGAATAAATATATGCCAGTAAAAAGTCAACACTGCTTTTGCAAAGAGGTGTCATGTCTTAGGCTTCCGTTAAATATTTGAGGAAGCAACAAGAAAGGAGTTAAGGATAATAGCATTGTTAAAGTTTTCTTTTGTTTTCAAAAAGCTTTTGATAAAATCTCTCAATATAAATTTTTACAGAAAATAGGTTGTCATGGGATAAGAAGGAAGGTAATCTTATGGATTTATAACAGACTAAAGATAGGAAACAGAGACTAGGAATTCATTAGCAGTTTTCAAAATGAAAAGAGGTTTCCCAAGCTCTGCTCTGTTTAACTTATTTGCATATCAGTGAGAAAAAATATGCTAAAAGTGACGAAGTTCACCTATGATACCAAATTAAGCAAGACAGCCAATTCTTGAGAAGTCCTCAAAGAGCTGCAGAAGAATTTCATAATAACTGGGTGAAAAATAGTGCATGTAAGAAATATATAACCTAATTATGGATAAAAGTGATGGAATATAAAATACCTGTTGCCCCTGTAGAAGGTTTGGAATTGCTTGGTTCTCAGCTCACATCAGCTCAATGCACAGTGTCAAAAAGGTAAATAGAGTGTTGTAAATTCTCTCAATAGAAATAGAAATCAAACCCAAAATATCATTAAATCAACACAGTGTAATTGGTGTATCTATGTTTTGAATACTGTGTACAGTTCTACCACCACCTCAGGAATCATATAATAGAAAAGCTTTAGAGAAGGGAGCAAAGATATATGCTAGTATTCTTGATGTGGAAATGGTTGAATGTGGGTAGAATAGACAGCTATAAACTCACGAATGGTGTGGAAACGGAGAATAAGGAACAAAATGTTGTAAAGACAAGCAACACAACTCACGTCTGAATTTTGTTCAGTTTATTTCATTCCTGAGGGTAGTCCAGAGGCAGAATGGCTATTCAGTGCCCACATCCTGAGTTTGTATAAACACAGTTTAGTTCTATGTGGCTAGGTAAGATTTGGTAAGATGCTAATGAAGTGTTCACACATTTGCTTTGAAGTACACAGATGGTAACTGATAGAAACCTGCTATTATCAACTGATCTTACTTTGAAATGGGGCTGTTTAATTTGAAGGATCCAAATGTAACAGTGAGAGTTGCATTATATACCGTTGGACTATTTGTGATGCAAAGCTAATCGAAAACCACACTGATAATGTATGTGATTTACTGTTCCTTTTCCTGAAGACACTTCTGAAAATTCCAACCCATACCTATCTTTACTACTCTTGTTAGAAAAGTTTTTTTCCTTTTCCCCTTAAGATGAAACCTGTTATATATATTATAAACACGTACTTGAAAAACTAAATGTGGACTTTTTTAATAGAAAGTATGGATTCTTATTATGCGTCCACAAAACAATCAGAAGCTATTGATAATAACAGCAATTTAAACACTTTTTAACCTTAGGAAAAGTGTTTTTGTTAAACTTCTGACATATCTCACTGCACTGATTTATGTTTTGCCACAATTTTACGTGTCTTGACAGCTTACAGGATGCACCTTCTAACAAGACTAAATCTAACTTTAAATTACTTTTTTTCTTAATATATGTTCTTTGGACTTGCAGTATGATTGAAATTAACTGGGTGTTTAACTATATTGTTAGTGAATGAAAATATAAACCCTCCATTATAAACATATTAAACGAATGGAAACATTTTCCTTTTTACTAACCGTTAAGGGTCAAAAACCTTTAGTAGCTGGAAATAAACTGATCTTCAAGTTTAAAAGTATTAAGTGAAAGGAAGTGCTGCTTTTTATCCTTTGATTTCTTATCTGTGGGTTTTCTTGTGCTGTATCTGAACATGGCTATGCTTCTGAACATGGTAATTTGATTCTTTGCTATATCCTATGCAGTTATCTCAGATTCCAGCTATTTAGGAGCTTATAGTTGTCTTTCTTAATGTAAAGTATCCATTCCAGAAGAGATGTGATATTTATTCATGGTTTTTTTGTTAATAAATTTACAAAGGTTATGTTTTATTCTTCCTTCAGAATTACAGCTACACTACAGAAGACAAACAAAAGTTACATGGAGGAAGGATAAACCGCTTACTACTACAAGTGATAAGAGGAAATGAATACTTCTCCATACTAATCTCATGACAATTCACTTGGAAATCCCTTTCTATCACTTTGGTTTTCAAAACAGAAATAACCATTACTCAATAACCTGTTAATGGAGTTAAAACATCTCTATCCACTCCCCTCTCCCCCCACACCTCCTCACTCAATTTTAGCTTTCTGTATAACATGCATTTATAAGAAAAAAAATAATAGGAATAGAGTATTACATACTTAGGTAAATTTAAATATAGAATCATCTAAACCTTTTCTCAACATCTGCCGTGGCCCTGAGGGCACCCACAGCCCTGACTGTCCCTTCTAAGCTTCCCCTGGGGCTTCCCCACCCTGCCCACAGCCCAGGACCCCATGTCAGCCCCCCTGGGCCATCAGTCCCCCCTGGGCCCCAGCGACACCCCAGCAGGGCCGGTCTCCAGCTCCCCACAGCCCTGCCCTGCCTGGCCATGGGCCCTGCTGAGCCAGGCCCATCTGCCGGCCTATATCCAGGCCCAGCCCTGGCCCAGTCCCCAGGGAGGTGCCCGATGCCTGAGGCTGGGGCTGCCCCAGTGCCCGCAGGCTGCCCCACTCCTGGACAGGCCCTGGTTGCTAGGCTCTGCCCTGAGCCCCTCCATGGGGAGCCCCCCCCACCACTGGCCCCCATGGCACCCTGAAAATCCTTAGTGTGGAGCTGACACGTAGTTACTAAAAATAACAGTGTAGAAGGAGTGGTCAGAGGGATGGAAGTGGGCATATATAGGGAAATTTGTATTATGGGGGATCTGAATAAACTCAGAAGGGCAGCAGATTTCCATTTAAATCAGTTAATATAAACCCGGAGTAAATTAAATTGATACTGAGCTGCTTCATTCCTAGAGTGTCTCCGTGATATTTTTACTTATTTCCTATTTAGTAAACACCTGCAGCTGAATCACAGTATGCTCTCATATAACTCCAGCATCTAAAACATGTGCTACTAATAAAACATCTGTAGATGTATTCAATATGGGCCGCCCCTTCATGCCAGTGTAAGATAAATGGAGAAGTTTATGATGAAAAGTTTGTGGTCTGGCAGAGAAGAGAGAAGTCTGGATTAGCCACTGAACGCAAGATGTTTTCATAGCATGTTACTGTGACTGAAATTGCAGTCAATCTATTTATCATTGCTAATCTTCTACTTGGTGCAAGAGGTAGGCTATTTAAAGGGCAGACATTCAGGTGAATGGTACAAGTATTTCTTTCTTTGATCCTGTGCCTTTAGTGGTGGATTTGATTCAACACATTACTCTACCAATATGGAGATATAGTGGCATGAGACTGGTCAAATGCATGGAAATTGGGTTTGCCCAGAAGCAGCAGTTAGTGCAAAGGCATTGCTCTGGATACACAATCTCCCACATGCAAATCATGTACATTGTAAATGCATGCAAAACCAATCTAGTTCAAAATCAATGGGCCCACACAGCTACAAGGCAAAGATAGGCACCTTTTATCACAGTTTACAATCAATGCTTAGACTAAGAACATCCTGTTCTTTAAACATGTCCTTTACCAGGTATGGAAGGAGGCATCTTTGGTATCAGTGCTGCTGTGCTGGAGTGTTAGATGAGTGCAATTCTTTCATATCTTTGGGGAGCAGAAGTCTATGGGAAAATCACAAGGATGACAACAATAGATCCATAAACAGAGATATTGAATTACCAAAACTGAATTTTATTTTCACCACTGCCAGATGTGTCTTTTTTTTCTTTTTTCCTTTTTTTTTATTTACAATTTATGTCATTTAATCATTTAGCATCATAGGTAACTTCTGCTGGTAGTATCCTGGGAGATACAAAGTTGTGCAAGAAAACACTTTTGTGGATATTTTTGTGGTGGGAAACTAAGATACTGCGCAAGCTCTCCTTGCTAACTGAAAGCTGAAGCTTATGTCAGGCTTCACTAAGCACACAAGGCTCTGATTTTGTATCATTAAAGACTCATTATCTCTTTTAACTTCTGTTGAAAGCATTAATCCATAACCATAGCTACCACTGAAACAATAGAAGTTACTAGATCAGTAATAATGCATTTTTGCCATCTTAAAAAGCCTTTAAAGAATGGATTGGATTTCACAACACAGGAACAAAAAGCTCATATACAAGGAAAATATGAAAGGTTATTTCTGAAAGTAACTTAAAAAACAAATAGGTGACACAGAGAGATGCAATGTTTTCTTAGTCTTGCCTTTAAAACACCTTAGCTTTAAATTTGACTTTGGGATAAAATTTCCAGAGAACAGGGGAGTAAATATTTTTCAGTGCTGAGTCCTGAATAGAAAATTTTTAAATGGAACAGAATGAAACCATCTCAATATAGTGACCTTACCAATTTTTTCTGGTTTAATATATCTTCTTCTTACACCAAAACTCTCCTTTGAATTCAGCAGTGGATTATATGAACAGTAATTTGTACATTTACAGGTTTTGTTTACACTTTCATTATACCTCTACTGTGTTATCTGATGTCTTGATACAGTTTTCAATCTTATACCCACTTTAATCTGCTCCTGCACTCAGCATATCTGAGTGAGTTTGTTGCCATAAGGGAATTTTGAAGGTTATATTGCAGTACATGAATCAACGAAAAATGAAATGCACTTGAGACATGATCAGCCAGTTTTAATTCATTGCAGAAAGTTATAGATACCAAAATGCATTTAATGTAATCTGATCTCTTTATTCAAACTTGAATTTATGAGCAATTCAGCAGGAGTAGAATGACAACTTTGTTTTAAAAATAGTAGTATATATTGAATGCCATTTTAATGTATCTCTGACATATTTACATCTAACGAGTAGAGAAAAGTAGAATCTTTGAACATAAATTTCTATTTTCACAGAAAAAGCAGGGGAATATGATTCTTTCATTTCCTGCAATGTGGTATGTTGTTATGAGGCAGGTCAGCTTGATGATAAATGTTAAATAAATCCTCTGCATTTGGAGGCCAGTAAACAGATTAGGAGCTTGCTAGATTGTTACTGTTTTATTTTAAGAAAAAAGTAAATAACACCAGTGTGCACTGTTCTATAAAAGGCTACTTTACCTGCAGTGCAAAGCTGTACTTCGATCCTGTCTGGCTGAAGGTTCATAGCTCAACATATTAACAAACAAGACTCTGCAACTGGCTGGTTTTCTTCCTTAGGAACGGACCGTAGCTGACCGTAAACGTAACTCAGGTGTGGTATTATTTTGCTAGCTATGCCTAGTTTTAAGTCCAAACATGACTAGTAGTCTATCATGTTGTGACTTGGCTTTGTGTACCTTTATTTGGGAAAAATACTGATTTTTCCATAGAAGGGACCCATTACAATGGACAAGAGAGATTAATTAAGGCTAAAATTTTGGTTTCTCATCTGAAAACATAGTTGATAGCAGTGTGCCTAAAAACTGCACTAAGATTATTTTGCAATTCTTGACTTACACCATTTATGGATCTGAGAAAAATCTACTGATTTTGACAAATTGTGATCACCTAGGTGAATGCCTGTAAAAAGACATTACAATTCTTGCCTTTATATAAAGAAACTGATAACAAGCAAGTACAGTCTAGTTCTTGATGTACCATTTAAGCCTCCTAATGTTTTGCTAGGCAAAAGTTTTTATAACAAATGGCTATTTCCAGTATGTCCACAGATGGAATCCAGAGGTATGCAGAATCCATATGTAATGTAGAATGACATATAAACTTTTAGAATACATGCTTCCAACAATTTAAAATATGAATTACAAGATTGTGAAAATTGGACTTACATAGGCATATGTAAAATATGCAAAATACTGTAATCTGTTTGAACAATTTGAAGCTATCAATACTATGCAAAATTGTATGAGTTGTTGTCATGTTAAAACTGAAATATGGTCCAGAAACACTGAAACGCAAAANATAACCATTACTCAATAACCTGTTAATGGAGTTAAAACATCTCTATCCACTCCCCTCTCCCCCCACACCTCCTCACTCAATTTTAGCTTTCTGTATAACATGCATTTATAAGAAAAAAAATAATAGGAATAGAGTATTACATACTTAGGTAAATTTAAATATAGAATCATCTAAACCTTTTCTCAACATCTGCCGTGGCCCTGAGGGCACCCACAGCCCTGACTGTCCCTTCTAAGCTTCCCCTGGGGCTTCCCCACCCTGCCCACAGCCCAGGACCCCATGTCAGCCCCCCTGGGCCATCAGTCCCCCCTGGGCCCCAGCGACACCCCAGCAGGGCCGGTCTCCAGCTCCCCACAGCCCTGCCCTGCCTGGCCATGGGCCCTGCTGAGCCAGGCCCATCTGCCGGCCTATATCCAGGCCCAGCCCTGGCCCAGTCCCCAGGGAGGTGCCCGATGCCTGAGGCTGGGGCTGCCCCAGTGCCCGCAGGCTGCCCCACTCCTGGACAGGCCCTGGTTGCTAGGCTCTGCCCTGAGCCCCTCCATGGGGAGCCCCCCCCACCACTGGCCCCCATGGCACCCTGAAAATCCTTAGTGTGGAGCTGACACGTAGTTACTAAAAATAACAGTGTAGAAGGAGTGGTCAGAGGGATGGAAGTGGGCATATATAGGGAAATTTGTATTATGGGGGATCTGAATAAACTCAGAAGGGCAGCAGATTTCCATTTAAATCAGTTAATATAAACCCGGAGTAAATTAAATTGATACTGAGCTGCTTCATTCCTAGAGTGTCTCCGTGATATTTTTACTTATTTCCTATTTAGTAAACACCTGCAGCTGAATCACAGTATGCTCTCATATAACTCCAGCATCTAAAACATGTGCTACTAATAAAACATCTGTAGATGTATTCAATATGGGCCGCCCCTTCATGCCAGTGTAAGATAAATGGAGAAGTTTATGATGAAAAGTTTGTGGTCTGGCAGAGAAGAGAGAAGTCTGGATTAGCCACTGAACGCAAGATGTTTTCATAGCATGTTACTGTGACTGAAATTGCAGTCAATCTATTTATCATTGCTAATCTTCTACTTGGTGCAAGAGGTAGGCTATTTAAAGGGCAGACATTCAGGTGAATGGTACAAGTATTTCTTTCTTTGATCCTGTGCCTTTAGTGGTGGATTTGATTCAACACATTACTCTACCAATATGGAGATATAGTGGCATGAGACTGGTCAAATGCATGGAAATTGGGTTTGCCCAGAAGCAGCAGTTAGTGCAAAGGCATTGCTCTGGATACACAATCTCCCACATGCAAATCATGTACATTGTAAATGCATGCAAAACCAATCTAGTTCAAAATCAATGGGCCCACACAGCTACAAGGCAAAGATAGGCACCTTTTATCACAGTTTACAATCAATGCTTAGACTAAGAACATCCTGTTCTTTAAACATGTCCTTTACCAGGTATGGAAGGAGGCATCTTTGGTATCAGTGCTGCTGTGCTGGAGTGTTAGATGAGTGCAATTCTTTCATATCTTTGGGGAGCAGAAGTCTATGGGAAAATCACAAGGATGACAACAATAGATCCATAAACAGAGATATTGAATTACCAAAACTGAATTTTATTTTCACCACTGCCAGATGTGTCTTTTTTTTCTTTTTTCCTTTTTTTTTATTTACAATTTATGTCATTTAATCATTTAGCATCATAGGTAACTTCTGCTGGTAGTATCCTGGGAGATACAAAGTTGTGCAAGAAAACACTTTTGTGGATATTTTTGTGGTGGGAAACTAAGATACTGCGCAAGCTCTCCTTGCTAACTGAAAGCTGAAGCTTATGTCAGGCTTCACTAAGCACACAAGGCTCTGATTTTGTATCATTAAAGACTCATTATCTCTTTTAACTTCTGTTGAAAGCATTAATCCATAACCATAGCTACCACTGAAACAATAGAAGTTACTAGATCAGTAATAATGCATTTTTGCCATCTTAAAAAGCCTTTAAAGAATGGATTGGATTTCACAACACAGGAACAAAAAGCTCATATACAAGGAAAATATGAAAGGTTATTTCTGAAAGTAACTTAAAAAACAAATAGGTGACACAGAGAGATGCAATGTTTTCTTAGTCTTGCCTTTAAAACACCTTAGCTTTAAATTTGACTTTGGGATAAAATTTCCAGAGAACAGGGGAGTAAATATTTTTCAGTGCTGAGTCCTGAATAGAAAATTTTTAAATGGAACAGAATGAAACCATCTCAATATAGTGACCTTACCAATTTTTTCTGGTTTAATATATCTTCTTCTTACACCAAAACTCTCCTTTGAATTCAGCAGTGGATTATATGAACAGTAATTTGTACATTTACAGGTTTTGTTTACACTTTCATTATACCTCTACTGTGTTATCTGATGTCTTGATACAGTTTTCAATCTTATACCCACTTTAATCTGCTCCTGCACTCAGCATATCTGAGTGAGTTTGTTGCCATAAGGGAATTTTGAAGGTTATATTGCAGTACATGAATCAACGAAAAATGAAATGCACTTGAGACATGATCAGCCAGTTTTAATTCATTGCAGAAAGTTATAGATACCAAAATGCATTTAATGTAATCTGATCTCTTTATTCAAACTTGAATTTATGAGCAATTCAGCAGGAGTAGAATGACAACTTTGTTTTAAAAATAGTAGTATATATTGAATGCCATTTTAATGTATCTCTGACATATTTACATCTAACGAGTAGAGAAAAGTAGAATCTTTGAACATAAATTTCTATTTTCACAGAAAAAGCAGGGGAATATGATTCTTTCATTTCCTGCAATGTGGTATGTTGTTATGAGGCAGGTCAGCTTGATGATAAATGTTAAATAAATCCTCTGCATTTGGAGGCCAGTAAACAGATTAGGAGCTTGCTAGATTGTTACTGTTTTATTTTAAGAAAAAAGTAAATAACACCAGTGTGCACTGTTCTGTAAAAGGCTACTTTACCTGCAGTGCAAAGCTGTACTTCGATCCTGTCTGGCTGAAGGTTCATAGCTCAACATATTAACAAACAAGACTCTGCAACTGGCTGGTTTTCTTCCTTAGGAACGGACCGTAGCTGACCGTAAACGTAACTCAGGTGTGGTATTATTTTGCTAGCTATGCCTAGTTTTAAGTCCAAACATGACTAGTAGTCTATCATGTTGTGACTTGGCTTTGTGTACCTTTATTTGGGAAAAATACTGATTTTTCCATAGAAGGGACCCATTACAATGGACAAGAGAGATTAATTAAGGCTAAAATTTTGGTTTCTCATCTGAAAACATAGTTGATAGCAGTGTGCCTAAAAACTGCACTAAGATTATTTTGCAATTCTTGACTTACACCATTTATGGATCTGAGAAAAATCTACTGATTTTGACAAATTGTGATCACCTAGGTGAATGCCTGTAAAAAGACATTACAATTCTTGCCTTTATATAAAGAAACTGATAACAAGCAAGTACAGTCTAGTTCTTGATGTACCATTTAAGCCTCCTAATGTTTTGCTAGGCAAAAGTTTTTATAACAAATGGCTATTTCCAGTATGTCCACAGATGGAATCCAGAGGTATGCAGAATCCATATGTAATGTAGAATGACATATAAACTTTTAGAATACATGCTTCCAACAATTTAAAATATGAATTACAAGATTGTGAAAATTGGACTTACATAGGCATATGTAAAATATGCAAAATACTGTAATCTGTTTGAACAATTTGAAGCTATCAATACTATGCAAAATTGTATGAGTTGTTGTCATGTTAAAACTGAAATATGGTCCAGAAACACTGAAACGCAAAA
>VYZW01048040.1:19506-30274 GCA_013401315.1 Balaeniceps rex
GGGTTCACACACAGAGACTATTTTCCACTTGGTTCTTCTGACTGACTGAATCCCAGCAGAGGAATTTCCACAGAGGAGCTCGATTTCCTTCAGAAAGAAATGCAAGAAAAAAGTATTTTTTCCACTGCATGGAAATCTTTCCCAGGACTTTCTGAAGTTTCTTATTGTGCAGTAAGCCTAAGGCATACATTCAGCATGGAACACCTCAGCCTAAATTAAAACAAAAAACATGCCTTTCAGTTGTGACCTGCTTTCTTAGGATCATGTTCACTTCAGCTTTGCTATCATTAAAAAAAAAAAAAAAAANGCTGACAGTTTCCAGTACTTCAGTCAAAATTCACAGTAAGTGAAGCTGTTAAGATTTCTTGGCATTGAGTAATTACTGTACACTAGTAAAACCAGGTTAGACAGAAGCCATATTTTAATAAATCCCAAGTACATTTAGTAACTCTTCTTATAAAGTATTTTATTGTCAGTAACAAATACAGCAAGATACAAGGCACACAGCTTTTGATCACGTTACCACAGCGTGCTAAGTGCTATTGAGAATAGAAACTCACTTTTAAGTAAACATGAGTATTTTAATGAGTATCTTAACATTTCCGTGGCTGTTGAATAATGTAAATTCTTTTAGGCCATATGAACTTCTCCAAGGCAGGCTGTGGCTTTTGGTGAGCCACTTGTAATGCTGCTGCATGAATTTTGTGGCTCATCTGTAACATTAAAGGGGGGGGAAGTTGTGATAGAATACAGTTTTGCTATTCTCTTCCTAAATTCCATCATATGAAAGTAGTTTAAAAACGGTAGTAAAACCACAGAAAGTTCAAACGGTCAATACATAAAACTCGTGGTGACTCTGTACATTTAATTATAATTTCTGTTTTCGAAGTTATATTAGCCTGACTACCTTTAGTGAACTACTGATTTGTTTTTCCCCTCCCTTTTTCCCCTTCATAGAATGAGCTGTCAAGATAAGGAAAGCAGAGCAAATAACCAGCATGCCAGAGTTAATAGTAAGTTGCTTCAAATTATTATTTTCCCAGATTCAAATCATCATCATTGCAGTATCTAATTATCACTTTCTAAACTACTGAGGAAGCTTCACTTGAGAGATTCTGGAAACAAACAGGAAAAGGAAGTGGTAGGTCAGAACAGAGGAGATGCGGACAAGTGGAAGAGAAACAGGATGAGTTGTATCTGTGCTCCTTAACCAAGTCTAAGCAAAAATTCAAGATCTACATACTAAAGCTATAATCACATCTGTTGATGAAAGGCTTATGTTGAAATGATGCAACTGATGTTTTACCAAGCTCTATGGATGAGGAACTCTTGTATACTTCAGAATCTAAAGACTGCGAGTGTATGAAAAAATAGATGATAACTGTCAGATCTTCAGAGTAGCATGCAAATTAAAAAGCTGCTTTTTAAATCAGCTCTTGCAAAATGCAGGTGTAAGACTCTGCATCAACAGCCTAGCAAGAGATACTGGACAGTAGTTGTAAGCATAATGATAAACAGAAGGGTCCATCAACAGCTTTGTGACACAAAATTTTAAAATGATCTCATAGTATTTCCAAGGGAGAAGTCAAGAAGGTGCTTGACTGTCTAATATCAGGCCTCAGGCGAAATAGCTGCATATGCAGCAACAGTGGAATATGCTGTGCCTGTTGTCTCAGGGATCACTTAGAGTAGTTTGACATTAGCTTACCATCTTGGTATCCACTGTGCACTTGTCAGTGACACTATCCACCTCCTTCAAGCAGCTCTCTTTTTGCTTCTCTAAGTTGGACCCTTACAGAAGTTAAAGCTATTTCCACAGTGGGATAGAGAACCAGAGAGCAGGTTTTGTTCTGGGTTGTAATTCCAGCTCTGTCACAAACTTACTATGTCGCTGATAATTCTTCCCCACATTTCAATAAATCTAAATCAACATACCTTAATATCTTGCTGTACTTTTCTGTAACAGGTATACATAACTATCCTGGGGCTACTGAGTGTTAAATAGGAATGGAATCAAAACATAGCAGAAAAAGGAGGGAAGGCTAGTTACTTTTTAGCCTAAATCTAGCATTTTAGCCACACAACCACTAAAGAAATAGATCACCTCAAGAATATTTAGTGGTAGATGACAAACCTACAAATGTTAGATAACAGCAGTTTAAGGAAAATTCACTTTTTGTTTTTTTTTTTTTTAAATGTTTAGCTTTACAGAGAAGCCCTGACAAACACGTATCTTGTTCTTGCAGATGTACTTACTTTGCTCAGCACTCCTGCTAGCAAGACACCCATGTTCTGAGTTTTTGAAAAACTGGCAATGGCACTGTAAAGCAAAAGAAAAAAGTGTTTAGCATTTCCATCTCACAGAAACACTTGTCACTTTCATTTTCCAGACTTAATACAAAACATTTTGTAAGAGAAATTTAAGTTTTGGAGCTAAATCCTTTAATCACATTAAAGACTACATGTTATTAAAAAAGGTACACTGCCTCAGAACAGAACAATGCAAAATCTGTGTTGCAGGCTGTTTTATTTAGTCTTACTAAAAAAACTATATATAAAATATCCTTAAGTATCTCAAAAGGGATTTTTTTTTGTACACTGTGGAGTAGCTTCACACCAGCTGTGCACTCATATCCAGAACTACAAAATTTGACTTCATAATTTTGATTCCAGTCTAGACCGATGAAAAAAATTCACCCTCTGCTTTTGGAGAGTGTTTCCTTTGACAGCAGCAATTTGTCAAGCAAGAACTTTTTGTGCAAGATTATCCTATTATCTTCTTCATATTCCAATGAAGATCAGCCATGTTACCAATATTCCACAAATAAACAATCTGTGGATATGAAATAATTTAGTTCAGCAACAGGAAGAACTGTGGATTGCACATTCTGATAACATTATTTGCAGTGACACCTGTGTAGCGTAAAGTGGAGTTGAGAAAAATCATAAAAACCCTTACAAATGCAACCAGACACATTAAATGTGACTCTTGGAAAAAGCAGATACTGCTTTAGTTAAGTTCATGATTCTGTGGATCAGGCAAGACACATTTCCTACTGAAATTTCAATTTAGCAATTGATACACTTTGCCACACTGACAAATGTTAAGTTATTCAAGATCTGTTTATGCCATCAGATAACTATGACTATGGAAAAGACAGCAGCAAAATTACACACAGACAACAGGCAATCAATGAGAATAAAAACCTTCTAACTCCAGAAAAAACACAAACCAAAAAAACACCCAAGTTAAGTTATTAAAAAACAACAAAAACCCAAGAACACACCAAACTTTGAATAGTTTCTCTTAAATAACGAGGTATAGCCAAATGTAACACAGTCAGAAAACTGTCAGGCAGGCATCTAGTTATTAACACGATACATTACATTCTATCATGCCGTATATTACATGGCAACTTTAGAGCAAGCATACTTTTTTTTTTTTTTAAGAATCAAAGCTCAGCTCCTGCCAAGACCAATCTTAGCTCTGAGTAGCCACTTTAAGCTATGACGGTGACCTTGAGCCTCTCAGATAATCTCATCTGAACCAGAAACTTAGAGGCAAGGAGTGTGCATATGATAGCTACTAAACTACTCTACAAAGTTCTCTGTAACTTCTGTGATGGCAACGTGACAATGAAATCCATCATCCCAACAAGGTACATTTACTATATTGAGTAACCATTGATTCTGGCACAGAGAGCTAGTAAATAGGAAATAAGTCTGTTACTGGCTCAGCTTTGTTCCAAAAATTGTATTTTTGGTTAGTGTCCTCCAAGCCACTGAGGAAAAACACAAACATAAACCTACAGTGGTGATTTCTGTAGTCAACCAAGAAATAGTGTCCATATGTCAGTGTTAAATATGGCTAAACCCAGTTAATTTAAACATTATCCAGCTGATTACAAGATTTTAGAGGAAAAAAATAAAATCACATCTTGGTCCAAAAACCGAGTTCAGCTGTCAGTCTAGTCACAAGCTTCCCTTTTTAACTCCTGGCAAAATAATCTATTTCACAACACTACTAGATTACAGTACTTTGTAGTGACTGTCAGACACTCTGATACTATGATTGCTATGTACACACAGACATTCAACTAAAAAGACAGACTTCTTGACAGCAACTTGTCCTGGTTTCAGCTGAGTTAGAGTTACTTTTCTTCCTAGTAGCTGGCATAGTGCTGTGTTTTGGATTTAGCATGAGAAGAATGCTGATAACACACTGATGTTTTAGTTGTTGCTAAGTAATGCTTAGACTAGTCAAGGACTCTCTTTTTCAGCTTCCCATGCTCTGCCAGGTGCACAAGAAGTTGGGAGGGGGCACAGCCCAAGATAGTTGATCCAAATCGACCAAAGGGCTATTCCATACCATATGACGTCATGCTCAGTATATAAACCGAGGGGAGTTAGCCGGGGGGCAGCGATCGCTGCTCGGGGACTGGCTGGGTGTCGGTCGGCGGGTGGTGAGCGGTTGCATCACTTGTTTTCTTTTCCCTGGGTTTTGTTTGTCTCTCTCGTTCTCCTTTTCATTACAATTATTATTATTATTATTATCATTATTATTATTATTACTATTATTATTATTTTATTTCAATTATTAAACTGTTCTTATCTCAACCCGTGGGTTTTCTTACTCTTGCCCTTCCGATTCTCTCCCCCATCCCACCGGGGAGGGGGAGGGTGAGCGAGCGGCTGCGTGGTGCTTAGTTGCCGAGTGGGGCTAAACCACGACACAACTAAAGATATTCAGAAACACCACAAGTAAATCTGTTTATCAAAAGTAATATAGGCAACTTGTATCTCAGTGTGGGGAAAAAAGTGAGAATCAGAACAAAGTCACCCAGACCAGTTACCTATCCTGTCTAATCCAGGCTTTTTAAATGGTTACCTGGGTACTATAGAAACTCCACAGTATAGGTGGCTCCTTTCTTACAGGTAAAAAGTAACTGATGTCCCTAAATCCCCAGCAGTGGAAGGAGTAATTCACAGCTTTCAGGATAATTCCAAGATGTGCTTTAATAAAGACATGATTCTAGAGCTGCTCCCAGTTTGGACAGGCCTTTCCAGCAAGCCCAGAGCAAGCTATCATGAGGACAATACAAAGACTGCTTGAAGGGAATTCTGTTCTTAAGACATACAACAGAATATTTGGTCTTCTTTTGTTTCAGTTTATTTTTATGCATAAAACTAGTCCCAAATTGGGACTACAGGAGAGGCACCTACATCTGGAGAGAAATCAGAGCCCACTCCTACAGGTAAAAATATTTGCTTACAAGTGCTTTTTCATAGCAAGATGACAAAGTCACTTTTAAAGCAACAACAGATGTGTTTCCTACCCATACGTAGTAAAGTAATGCTCAACAGTTTCCAAGGGAACAATGAATTCCAGGCTGTCCTCATTCTAAAGGGAATGAAACCCTTATCTCTGGCTCTCAAGAGTCTACAAGGTCAAACTGTGCTCTCCTCTTGGAGCTGGGCCACTGAGCAGCAAAAATGTAATGTTTTAGAGGGCTAGGAAAAAAGTGTACACTAGGCGCAGGAGCACTCATTAGAGAAGGATATCCAAGTTCCAGTCTCAACTTACACATTATTTTAAACACTGACAAAAGGGATAAAGGTATTAAATGCACACAAGATACAATGCCAAGTAGAACTTTAGATCCACCTCCCCAAGCACAGTACTTTAACCATTACATTTTGTCTTATCCCCACAAATCTCAAGTCTTTTTCTATGAAGTCTTTTTCTGTGAATCTTTTTTTCTATGAAACTTCAACAGGAAGTATCTAGCTCACTAGTGAAGGCAAGTGACAGCAAGATATGTACCATTTTTAGCTGACAACAGGCTGAAATTCAGGTCTTCCATTTCCTCAAAAATACCCTAATCATCATATGGAGGAGGCTATGTACATCACTTCCTTGCACAGCAAGGTCATAGCTGTCAGGACACAGCAGATTTGTTCCAAGAGCAAATCACTGGGTCAGGCTCCTTTGAACAAAATCTTAGCGTCACACTGACTGGTTTCTGAACATCACAGCAATTATGAGTGCTGCTAGTTACTCTGCAATAACTATGCAGTTCTAGATATGCCCCACAAGAATTGCAGGCTCTTAAAGGGAACTTTTCATGCAAAAAAGAAGGTATGTGCTGAGATAAGGAGCATCCAAACTGGGTGGCCGCTGAGAAAGTTTAAAATTGCAACAGAAGCAAAAACCTGAGTGTGTAAATCCTATTTAGGCACTGTGTTCCATTTGGACTCTAATGCAATTTCAGGAACACCACAAGTCATTAAAATTTTACCCTCTTATCCTTATATTGGTCAAGTTAACTTTTTGTTAAGTGATATTGAAGAAAAGTGCACGTATTTTAGAAAAACTTTCAGTCTTCCTTTGAAAAAGCTATAGGAAAATATTTGTTTTGATGACCACTTCAATCAGTCACTGCTACATTATTCAAAATTAGAAGCATTACTTCATTTGGGGGCAAAATAGCTTGAGTAACCTTATGAAGTAGAAAACAAAAAAAACAAATTAGATTTCAGACTGAAATAGGAGATACAGTCTATACAGGAAATAGATTCTTTGTGGGGGGTGGGAGATGGGGGTATCATTTTCTTCAGAATGAGGACAGCCTAAAATTCATTCTTATTCCACTGGAAACTGTTTGCCCATTACTTTATTAGGTACAGGTAGGTAACACATTGTTTTAATTTCTGTTCCATAATACATGACGATAGAGAAGAGAGTCAGCCTTTGCCTTTGATTGCAAGGCATTGTCCTTAGGTTTTGAAGTTGGGGAATTTTTTTGTTGTTGTTGTGGGTTTTTTGGTTTGTTTTTTTTTGTTTGTTTTTTTTTTTTTTTGAAGTTGATGATTACCTCAAAGTTGCCTTTTATCTATAAATTGCACAAGTTAATTTAAGAATGAAACTCTTCAGAGATTAAGAGTTGTCTTTGTTTTCAACCTTCAGCCCATTACCTATGAACTTGAACTATGGGGCAGGGGGGAACAAGCCCTGCAGTGCAATACCTTGTCTTTTCTTTTCCTGGAGGTTTAGCATTTTTCTCAACAGGTCCGTTTTCCTGCTTTTTAGACATTCTTATACCTCCAGCTTTGACTGCAAGAAGAAAATACAATTTATGTAAAAATACCTACAGAATTACATACTGCATTACATACACTTAGAGAAGAAAAAAATACTTACACCCCAGATAATTGTTAACAAGAAATCATTTTTCAATATTTAACTCTGTGTTTCACTTTTAAACACACACATACACAGAAGTAAGCCAAAGAGATCCAACAAAGACTTTAAACTTCTGTGTCATGGCATGCTCAAATCAACGTCCAAATACTATAATCAAGAAGTCAGAGGTGTTTCAGTCACTAACTATATTAAATCTTAACACCTTATTATGTCACTATGCATTCTTCCCCCATAAATCTCAGATGTAACAGTTTCCATTTTAAATTTTAAAAAGCAAAACAAACAAACCTCTAAACACTTTCAGGTTTTTGAACAATGCCACTAACATAATAAAGGTTTCCTGATTTGCTCAAGGTATTCTAGAATAAGCCTAATAGTGCAGACAAGAACCAGCTGCATACTTATCTTGTACTTGTATTCTAACATGTTTAATTATACTTTATTAAGATATCTGCCAATCACAAAACCAATTAGCACTAATTAAGCTACAGACAACCTAACAATAACAATTAGGTTCTGAGGCATGTCAGAAAATTCAGTTCTGAACAAAGAACATGTAAAGTTATCTAAAAATCTTGTTGGAAAAACAACTTTCTCCCTGTTCATGAGGGTATTTTAAGTTTTAAAACTGTGAGAGTAAGAAAGAACAAACTTAGTATGCATTTCTCATTATTTTGAAGAAGTTGCTTCATCTTAACAGCAAGGTTCCTATTCTTATCATGAACAATCAAGACTAGATTTTTCAAACTCAAATATTTGGGGGCAGGAGTAAATAGTGAATGGAGAAAAATTTCAAGAATTACTCAGCTAAATAGCGTGAGAAATGTATTTGGGCATTTTGGGGAGAGCAGATGTGTCCATCTGTCACTAACTCCCATTTTCTATCAAATCTGACTACTCACCTTGTACTTCCTGGTTGCACGTTTAGTTTTAAAAACAAGAATTCTCCTTCAGTCATGTCCAAAGCAGCCTTACAGTGCTGGAGTTCTGCAATACCTAGACTTGTTTTTTCTTTTCTTTTTAAAGTTACATGCATACAGTTAATTATACTGCTGTATAAGCAGCGAATGAATTGCCTAGCCATCTTAACAACTGCAAATTAAGGATCTAGACTGAACGAAATTCTTTTGGGAGTCTAACTGCAAAATGAAAAGTCTCCTCTGAAATGGAGCTGTCAACCAATTACCTACCAGTAAAGAGACCCATGACTTTTGGTTTGGGACCTTCACTAAGCACACAGGTGCAGGATTAGCAATTTCTCAATACAAGCATTTTTTATAGTTTTAATTTAGCAGGGTGAAGAGATGCAGACACACAGGGAGGCAATGACATTTTAATGCTATGAAGCTTTACAAAAAGCACAAGGGGGAGCTGAGGTGTTGGGAGGGCAGGCAGGAAGGAGAGAGATACCCAATATGGGAAAAGATATTTAAACATTAAGCAGCCAGTCAGTAATTGTGTCTACTACCAACAAGCCCACAGAAGAAAGTTATTTATAATGATTAGAAATAATGTAGGACTTATTTCAATCTTTTCACTGACTTGAAAATAGCTACTAGTGGCAGCTGTCAAACCTGCTCATACACATCCATGGCAGTGGAAGAGTTAGAAATGGATGCTTCTGGAATGCACCAGAAAGCTATTTTGTAATTTAGGGTTTTTTCAAAGCAATTAAGAGACTTGTCAAAGTTTTAATACAAAGTTCAATTTTTTAATTTTTGTAAGTGGCTGTAAGCCATGTAATCAAACAGAAAGGAAGAAAGGAAGAAAGGAAGAAAGGAAGAAAGGAAGAAAGGAAGAAAGGAAGAAAGGAAGAAAGGAAGAAAGGAAGAAAGGATCTCCCTTCTCCCCCCCCCAAAAGAAAAACAAAAAAACACCCCCAAAACCCCAAACTGAAAACAAAGGCACCGAGCTTTGTTGAATCCCAAGGTTACTTATGGATACTACGGTCAGAATAAAGGTGTCCACCTTCAACCTGCTTTGTTCACTAAGTGCGCAGGTGAAACAACTTATTCCTGCCATCTCTACTCCTCTGCCAGAGATGGTCACCTCCACAGCAGTGACAGATAAGCCTCACCAAGATGCAGTTTACTGTTATGCAAATTAAGAAAAACCAGTACCCACACTAGGTCACTGACTGTAGGGGTTTACAGGCCCTTTCAGGTGCAACTCAACCATCCCTGCCACACACAGACACACAAATATCCAGGAAAGGACTAGAGACAATGAAGCTGAAAAAAAGGACTTACATCACAAATTCATGTAAAAGCATTATTAAAAAAAATAAACTTTCAAGAAAACAAAGCAGATTTTAGGGGTACAATGAGACACACAAGTTATGCCTTGTGCTCTTTAGGCAATAACTGTTCCTAATAAACTGTAGGGCGACACCCTAATTGGCTCAGACTAAACAGCAATGGTACAACAGTTCTAAAGGCTAAATCTACAGAAGCTCTGTACATGTACCCAGTACATGCGGGAAACAAACCAAGTACTAATGCTAACTCTGTTTTGAGATACTAGCTCCACACAATTAACGAATAGGTAAGCATAGGAGCTGATTTCCATCTGTATGCATTTACAAGTTCTCCAGCAAACCTAGGCATGCATTTAAATACTGAGTATTACATCGTTACAAATCACCCATTACGTAGAGCAGTGGTTAGAGTACCACGTTGGACGCTCACCAGCCTGTACTCAAAGGCACCGTTTAGTCAGATAAAGAACTCCAAGGGTGGGGAAGTTTTCACATTATGATAGGAGGCAAGGAATAAGACTGGAACATCAAAAAAAAAAATCATTAGAACATTGATACTACTTCTCTCCCTATCACTTGACGATGCATTCCTGATTAAGAGAGCAGCAGAACCTCATGCCACCCCACTCTGTCACATCCAAAGTCAAGCAGTTCAAGTTTAAATTTAATGGAGCAGGTATAGTCTCAAAACCGAGGTGTGGTATCTCTGGATGAAGTCGAAGAGGCCAAGCACAACAGACTAGTTTTCGTGTCTAGACCAGGACGCAGTAAGGTTACACGGACGCTTCAGAAGCGCTCCTCCTGCACAAGGTCCGGCCCTGGGCCCTGCGAGCCCGGCGGTGCCGGGAGAAGGGGACGGCGCGGCCCCGACCGCTCGGCGCTCACCGGTCCCGTCCTCCCGAGCCCCCGCCGCCGCTCCACAGCCCCTCAGGCCTCGGGAGGGAGCAGACCGGGAGCCCGCAGGTGCGGGAGCGCCGGGGCAGCGCGGCCCGTCCCGGCGGCTCCGCGGATGTCAGACGCTATCAGGAGCCGCGCTTGCCGAGGACGTTGATGTCGGCGGCTGCGCCCCCTCAGAGACCCGCCGCGCGGCGGTCCCCGGGCACAGGGGCAGCTGGCTTCCCTCCGCTCGCGGCGAGGCCGCCGGCGGCTGCCGCGGCCCGGGGGACNGCGGCGGCGCGTGAGCGCGAGGTGGGCGGGGCGGGTGCCGCGAGGTAGCGCTGCGGTGAGGGGCGGTGAGGGGTGGCGCGTGGCGGCGGGACCGTCAGCGCCCGGACGGGGAGATCAGCGGGAGAGGCGGGGAGGAGCGC
>VYZW01048040.1:30300-49586 GCA_013401315.1 Balaeniceps rex
GCCCCGGGGCAGGGTTGTGGTGGTGACTGGGGCGGAGGCGGGAGCGGCTGAGGGGGTGTTGTGCTCCGGCAGGTTGACACAGCGTTGAACTACCTGCAACTCCTGACTGAGGAGGCCGCACTGAAGAATCATAGACTGTCACGCTGCAGCATGAGGGCATCATGTAAGTCAGGCAAAAAGAAAGGAGTGACTAAAGGAAGAAAACTAACTATATGAGGCGTTAGTACTAGATAGATTGCTCTCCCATCTCATGCTGGTGGAAACCAGCATCACCTTAGTCAGCCCTCATCCAGGTTGCCCTGTCTTTATTCCTTTTTCTTTGTTTTGTCATGGTTGTTCATCATAGACTTTTTAAATTACTGCTATAGACTCAAAGGTCTTCAGTATGAGGGTGGTGAGGCACAGGAACAGGTTGCCCAGAAAAGCTGTGGATGCCCCATCCCTGGAAGTGTTCAAGGTTGGATGGGGCTTTGAGCAACCTGGTCTAGTGGAAGGTGTCCCTGCGCATGGCAGAGGGGTTGGAGCGAGATGATCTTTAAGGTCCCTTCCAACCCAAACCATTCTATGATTCTATGAAAGTTTTCTTCAGCCTGTTTTACTTTCCATGGTATTCCGCTTAGAATTTTTCTCACTTGTATGTGTCTCAAGTTTTTTATTGTTGTTTTTGGAATTTTATCATTCCTTTTGTTGATTTGTTGTTTTGTTAAATATTTTAGCTGGGTTTCCCCCAGAATCCAAGGTTATGCATTCAGCTCGTGTGTTTTGATGTATTCCTTCCTGTAACTGAGAACTTTTGAACCCCTCAGGTGCTCTGGGCCACATTTGATAGAGGGCTAGAGATTGCAGATATAATTCTCTGCCTAAATTTAGTGAAAATCAATTTCTGGGTAGAGAAGTACCTCAGCTGCTAGTACCTCAGTTGAGGGAAAGGCTCTAGTAGGAGTTCACACTTTGGCAGACAACAGAGAATCTCAGTGCTACAGGACATCATCTCATTTGGAGTTCATGTCCCCTCAGAACCAGAGCCAGTCACTTACTGCTGTGTATTCCATGGAAACATCCTCTAATACATACGTAGGTGAAGGAAAAGTCTATTTTAGTCAATGGAGTTAATGCTGACTTAAGTGTTACAGAAGGAAAATTTCATTTATAGTACCAGGTATCATATTACAGCATCTCATTTTTTGCTGTCTTAGTGATAATATGTATTTCATATTGTATGTGTTTTGCTATGCTATTTTGCTATGTCTGTGTGGTGGGTTGACCCTGGCTGGATGCCAAGTGCCCAGCAAAGCCACTCTATCGCTCCCCTTCTCAACTGGACAGGGGAGAGAAAATATATTGAAAACCTTGTGGGTTGAGATGGTTGGTATGCATAAGGAAAATTTTAGAACTTCTACTTGTATTTATTATCTTTGTGTGTGCCTGGTTGAGTGGATTTATGGATTATATTATCCAGTTTTAACTAAAATAATGCTCACAAAATGGACAAGTGGCTTAAAGAGATTCCTGCAAAGAATCCACAGGTTGAAGATAATAATGCGAGCGCAAGCAAACAACAAGAAAATGGCAGAGCTAACACTTCACGTACTGCTAGTACAGGCTCGTCAGCCATGTTACAAGGTAAAAACAATTATGATCTAATCGGATCTGAGGAGAAATCAACAAAAAATGTTTGAAATTATCAAGAAGACTACTTGAAATATGGATTTACATCCACTACCACTAATGATGAACCTTACCCTAATTGTGTATTTGCCCTGAGATAATAGCTAGTGATAGTATAAAGACGTCACAATTAGCAACCATTTAAAAATGAAGCATCCAGAAAATGAAGACAAACCCCTACAGTTCTTCAGTGATTTTTTTAGAGTCATGTGATACTCAATCACATACATAATTTCACTAAACTTAATTCTTTAGAAGCCTCTTTTGAGGTTTGTTGCTGTCGTGGTTTAATGCATAGTATCCGAAATACACATACCAGTGTATTAGCATACCAGTGAGTTAGCTGTTGTCTGAAATCAAGCCCGAAGCTGCTAGATACATTCTCTCTGTTGTGAGTTATGTACATACCAAAAAAAGTTTCAAAAAACCCCCTTTGTTTCCAGGCTTACTGTCACACTTCAAAAATACAACAATGCAGCCTTTAACAAACCCTTCTAAATTATCTAATGCACAGTAATAAGAAGGAGTTATAGTACTTAAGCTTTATAAAAGTTTCACAGAATTTATGAAAAATAGCCACCTGTCATAATGTTTAAATTATCAAGTGTTTCATCACTTCAGCCAAAAGATCCAATTTTGTCATTCAGAAAGTCTAGCCTGAATTTCATTTGCTCTTTGAAAAGCTGTGGTATGAAATTAAATCTTTGGCCACAGTGAAGTCTCTTTGCCTTCAGTAGCACCATAATTTCACCCTCAATACAGAATGTCCATAAAGTGACTGTGACATTTGTGTTAAACAGTTATATTTTTCAAAGTGGTAACATCAGTGATAAAATTTTATACCAATGAAAATGACATTCAAAACTGCAGTGAACTAGGAACATCCATTATTTTTCTTTGTTGCTTAATATATTAAATACGTATAATTAGTCGTAGTAGGCTTCAGTTGAAAAAATTTTCAAGCACTGGATGACACAAGTAGATCTTTCATGTGTGATTTTACATAATTTCCCATGTATAGTTCATTGTAATTATTTTCCTTCTTAAATAAGAAACCAACAACTTAGTGACAGTGTGTTAATGAAATATGATACATTCTGTTTAAATAGTCATTGATGATGAAGACATCTAAACAGCTAGCATGTTTTCTTAAACTGTTTATTGCCTCAGATCAATATCAAGGTAGTATGACTACTGGAATACCCTGCAAAAGTTGAAGAGAAGTACTTGCTGGAAACAACAAAGGACCTGGTTTCAAAGGTAGTGTTCATTAATGTTTTTTCTTACTACATATGAAGCTTTTTGTGTGATTAATACCTAATTCTAAAATAACTCTACTGTGAACTATTACTCAGTAAGATTGTCTGCATCCTGTCTGTGATTTTTATCACCTCAGAGTTCTGGTAGTTAATCCTGTTTCATCCTGTTTGGAAATAGCATTGTCCAAAATAAATGTCCTATGTAGGAATAGCATCACCCAAGATAAATGTCTGATTAGAATAATCTTACAATGAAATATAAGAACTGGAAGTAGATATAGCTAATCTGGAATTATTTATTTGATAAACTCCTTCACAGTTTAATTTTCAGTATTTAAAATGAAAAATTCCATTAAGGAATTATCTTTTAATGTTTACCATCTATTTTGTAAACCATGTTGTGGATGAAGAAATCTTCATCACAAATTTTGGCACTTTCTTGAATCTGTCAGTGATTGTAATCTTTTGTGTTAAGATAATGGTACCTTCAGGTCCCTAGGCATTGTGTAAGATGATGGTCAGGTAGAGTAGAAGGTAGTTCCTACTCCATTCTTACTCTGTCCCTAATCAGACAAGTCAAAAAAGGTGTGTGTGTTGTACGCATTTGGGTGCCTATGTATGCATGTGTGCTGGAGAGGGAGAATAGCAATATTAGAGTACTACCAACACTTGCTATTTTACTGTGTTGCAATACTTGGTGGCTTTAAAAGACAGCTTCGAAAGCATTGCTCACAGTTCCCTGACTCATGCAAGAATAACCCCTGCTTGAGTCAGAGAGCAAAATCTGCATATATTGTGATGAGACTGTGTTAATTTTATCTGCAAGCAGTTGGTGAAACCGTAACACATAATGCCAAAGAGATTTTTCTAGAATGCTGTAAACATGTTCTGCTTTGCTGTGCCAAAGCATTTCATCACAAAAATTAGCTCTTTTAGAGATTCTGAAAGCAAAACATGAAAGAAGAAAAAATTGTAAGTCTCATGATTTATTTGGGATTGTCTTGGTCTTGGATCTCAACAATTAAAAACAAAAGGAGAGAGAGAATGTAAAACCAGGATCTGATTAAGTGGAATCAGAAGATGGGGGAAATTAAGTCAAAAAAGTAGAAGAGAACATGGAATAAGAACCCAGTAGGGATTTACAGCATGACAGCTACCTTATGGATAACAACTGTTGGCTTGGATTTTTAGAGCAAAAAAAGTTAAAGGACATCCAGTCTAAACCAGATCTATTTGATATTTTAGTTCTGTATGTATGAGACAGGAAATAGCTTTGAAATGCAGCAATTTCCTCCCCAGAAAAGCAAGTTACTTTGCAAATATTTAAGTCAATAGTACTGCATGTCTCTGCCAATAAGTATTTAGTTTGAAATGGATGATGACAATTTCGATTGGGGAAAGAAATTCTTTCAGATAAAATGATCTGAAGGAGAGATAATGCCACAGTTTAACCCCAGCTGGCAACTCAGCACCACACAGCGGTTCGCTCACTCCCCCCCGGTGGGATGGGGGAGAGAATCAGAAGGGTAGAAGTGAGAAAACTCGTGGGTTGAGATAAAGACAGTTTAATAAGTAAAGCAAAAGCCACGCACACAAGCAAAGCAAACCAAGGAATTCATTCCCTGCTTCCCATGGCAGGCAGGTGCTCAGCCATCTCCAGGGAAGCAGGGCTCCATCAGGCGTACCGGTGACTTGGGAAGACAAACGCCATCACTCCCAACATCTCCTCCTTCCTCCTTCTTCCCCCAGCTTTATGTGCTGAGCATGATGCCATATGGTATGGGACATCCCTTTGGCCAGTTGGGGTCAGCTGTCCCGGCCGTGTACCCTCCCAGCTCCTTGTGCCCCCCAGCCTGCTCGCTGGTGGGGTGGGGTGGGGTGAGAGGGAGAGAAGGCCTTGCCTCTGTGTGAACACTGCTCAACAGTAACTAACACGTCCCTGTGTTATCAACACTGTTTTCAGCACAAATCCAAAACATAGCCCCATACGAGCTACTATGAAAAAGTTAACTCTAACCCAGCCAAAACCAGCACAGATAACAAAAGAAACCTTTTCTGAAGTATTTGTTCAGTAGTAAGGGTTTTTCATATTAATGTTACTCTGCCTCAAGAGAAATATTTATTTTTCAGTTTATTTACATGAATTTGGGTATGATACCCTCCTTCTATCAGAGCTGAATGATTTGGGAGCTTTTCCTTAAGATAATACAGCATTTATTTTCTTTGCAGCTGCTAATAGCAATGACAAATGAAGCAAAGTCAGTATCTCTTTACACTGGTTGGGTATCAGAAGTTTCTTTTTCCTATTTGCATGCTAGTCACTATTAGATATTGTCCACAATTTCAGTCCTAGAATTCAAAGCATGCGATAGCAAACCTATTAAATCCTTATATCATTCCTTCTCCCAGCAGCAGCATAGTTTTCAGGCAGACATTGTAAAATAAGAGCTATGAACTTACGTATTTCATTATTGACATAGTTTGGAAAGTTATGGTGGTGATTCCCATCCATGGTGCCTTCATTTCAAATTTAAGGCCCCATTACAGCTTATCTACTCAGATCAAACATAACCCTCGCCAGTGGATACTTTTTGTAAATAGCTGTTATTTTAATGTGCTGACACAGCCTACTTTACTTTTTTGGGAGTGGACCTAGAATTCATATAGGAAAATGAAATATCTTGGAGATGCTGCTGAATCTGCTGGCAGGATAAGGAAGAAATAGATGTGAAGAAAAGTGAGAGTGAGAAAATTAAAATAAAAAAAGAACAGAGAGCAGAAGAATCTGGAAAACCCATGTGAGCCTGCTTACCTTGGTGCAGCTTGCTTCTCCTGCATGCAGGTTCAGTGTCAAACTCTTCTCCATCACTCTGTTCATCGGTACCCTCAATTCAAAGTTGGAGTTTGGCAGCTGAACTGTTGGGACTCTTTTGATACCATGACAACTAATAATTATATATATAGGCTTCATGTTTCTGCTTAAAATACTAGCTGTGTTAGTGAGGTAACCATCTATACCCATTGTCTACAAGCATACTTCAGTATCAAAACCTAGTCCTTCTTGGCTTTAGTTAAAAACAAAACAATGTTTCTACTAAGGCATAAAAGCCATAGCAATTCTCATCCATCCTTCCTGCAATATCTTCCACAACCTCTATAAAACTGATTGAAAGAAGGCAATTCTGAACAGGTTTAGATTTGTATCTGTTGGTTTGAATGTTTAAGCTTGGATTTTCAGGGAGTTGTCTAAAAGACAACTCCTTCACTGCCTTTAAAATCCAGACTTTAGGTCATCTAGTAAGAGTCTATGCTTTTAATGCTAAAACCATAGCAGCAAACCAAGCCATTGACCCATGCTAAATTAGTCCCATAGTATGGAAATGTAAGTGCAAAAATGAAAACTACTTTGTGCAATCTGATAATAAGTGTGAATCATGAAATGTATGCAACATAAAAGAAACTGATTTTTACCATACAGATTGGAGAGGTGTTAGTTCATAACTTACCACATAAGGCAGTCATGTAATACGGATTTGGTGTGCTGCCTAAAGCATTAATAATAAAAAAGTTTAGTGCCATTGTACATCTGTTCCAGAAATTCTTGTGAAAATTGTGGGAACTTGGTTTAAACAACAAATAGCAAGTTGATGTTGTGGATTTCTTACGATATTAAATATAATTCACCATTTTTTTTTGTTTTTCTTTCACCCTCTTTACTTCAATACCTCTGTCACTTGTTCTATATTTAAACCAGAAGCTGTTGTGAATGGAAATCATATCTGCATAGTACTTATCAAAGTACTTTGTTCTTGACAGGTAGCCCTTGCCACTATTAAAATACCACAGCATCAGCATAGATTTGTAAATCTGATTTTGTTTAATGCTTTAATTTATTTAGATTTTTTTCTGTTGGAAATTATTAGACTGGTTTTTCTGGGTGGGAGGAACGAGTGAGAGAATCATTCTTCTGTGACCATGGGATAGTGCAGTTGAAGTCGCTTCCTGCCATTCTCAGTCCTATTTCCATTGAAGTCCTGATCACATAAATACCAGACTTGAAAGATGTTCATCTGATGCTGGGGATAGTTTTCTTTTAATGGTAGTAGTCTGTGTGTGACTGAATTAGGAATGGAATTTATATTGTAATGCTGCTATATATTTTTAGAATGTGGAGTTTTTCATAATGGAGGCAGATGTGGGAAAGCCTGGGGGCAGACACAGAATTTTAACTGTGATAAAGAGACAATAGTCATAGGAAATTTTTTTGAGCAGTGCTCTCAGTGCTCTGGAACTCTTTCACCTTTCATGACAATTTCCTTTAGAATCTACATTCTACAGGCAAGTTATTACCTGATTGCAAAGTTTGAAAAGTCACTTGGCAGAATCAAGAATCAACGTGTTTCCAAGCAGACTGTCTGATTACTTGATCTAATCTAGCTAATAGCTATTAGCATAATTATACACCTGGCATAGTCCACAACTAAAACAAGCACTTCAGCGCACAGGCATAGGGAATATCTTCTTCATGTATGATGTTTTAATTCATATCTCTGTGTTGTTAAATCTATTGCTCATGACTGCAGTATTTTCCCTTACCCACCTTATATCCAGTATTGCTCATTTTCAAATGTCAGAATTACTAATTTGTGGCTACTGGTATAAACTGATACTGTTTTTACATCTGGTAACTGAATGGTGAAATACTATGGCTGTTTTCTTAAGCTCAGTTACAGATAGGCAATACATTTTTCAATTGAGTCAACATAGCTATTTTTAGATGCTGCAGGAGCATGATGGAGACAACAAATATTCTGGTGCAGATATATGACTTATTTTTTATTAATGTGTGCTTTAATTTTTTTTCCTCTGATCTGGGTTTTTATTGTCTGTTTATAGTAGTTCAGCATAAAGATAATAATGTTGCTGAGAACATTATTGTTAAGTAGCTAAAGCATGGAGAAGACCAATTAGTGAAAACGGCCATATGTTCAGTGATTTTTATATCAATATAATTGTTCACTACTGCATATATTACGCATTTGACAAAATCTGTAGGAAGTCTGGCTTCACATCTGTAAGGCTTACCTGTTTCTCCTAGGAAACCTGAGAAATTCAAGTCCTGGTTCTGTTCTGGGTGCCAGTTGTTTCACAGACTACAAGAGAAAAAGGCACTGTATGATAATGCTGGAAGGTAAAGCGTAATATCATTAAGGAGAAGATATACCTTACTGGCTAATTTTTGGTTATAGAATCAAACTTTTTTGACAGAATGACTAGAAAGATATACCTTTGTCATCACGTGTTTTATCCACCTAAGTGTCCTTGTTAAAAAAAATATTACTGGGTAGTGGAATAAGTGGATCAATTCTAAAGAGTTAAATTGCAACACACTGAGCTGTTGGAAGCCCGTACACAGATTTCACTACTTCTGTCATATCATAACAGCAACACTTGTTTCTTCAAAGGTTAAACTTGAGAACTCACTGTATTTTGTTGCTGTTGATCACGGCTTTGAACCTTCACCCTCAGGAAACAGCTTAATGGTGGGAAGCAAAGGAAAAGCAGGTATCTTGCAGGTTTTACATGTCATGTGATACTAAACCCTTTGGAGCTAGCCAGCTGCAAATTACTTGTCATCGTTATCTATTTTTCTGAACAAGTATACAAAAGCAACTTTTTGTATTAGAGTGACTAGCCACTAGAGGGCACATGATATTCAGTAATTGAATGGTAATTCTTTACCATACATAACTTCATACTGGACCCAGTTGTAAACAAGAAATTTACCTTTTTCATGGTGGGTAGAAACTGGTTCAAATTCTCCAGCAACTGCCATTGGAATAGCAGCTTTCTGAAACAGTAGTGATTACGGGATACTCCTTGGAAGCATATCAAAAAGCTGGAAAATGGCAGGAGAGAACTGTGAATTGCCCCTGCTCTTGTTTGGCTAGTTATCATTTATAGCAGGGTTGGGATAACATTGTAGCAGTACGGAGCTAAAATGTAATTGCTGTATTTACACAGAGGAATAAAAATGAAAGTTAAACAAGAGGAAAATATTATCATTTATAGTCTTTGCAGAATGTCGTAAAAATTATACAAAGGTGCTAAAATTGAATAATCAGATTTAGTTTTAGTATACCCACTTTTGTTCTGTTTGTGTTGTTAGGATAGTTATGGGGAGATTCATCTTGTGAGCTAGATTACAGTCTTTCCTTGTTTGAGTGTATGGGTCAAGGTTGAGGATAAGTAAACTGCAAGTCTCCTCTCTAGTTGCTAACTGATTAGCTTTGTCAAAGGCAATATTGTGCAGACAGAGCGGGTTAGTCCTTCTGTCTTGCGAGGTGCCAATCACTCAGAAGAAAATGAGGAGGAAGCAGACAACAGAATAGCAGACAACAGAATAGCATCAGCATGTGTGGGACAGTAATACATATTATGCTATACGAATAATATGTGCTGCAAACTGTGGAAATAGAGGTCTCGGGGAAGCATGTCCTTGTGATCTTATTTACATGCTGCTTGGAAAGTGCAGAAGTGATTTGTCTGTACTGTGTTGACAGGGAAACAGAAGTATTTAATATTCTCATAAATGTAACTGTATAGTTAAAGTGCCACTAGATGGTGGTCATGAAGCAGAGGATTTTAGCATTTGTAGGACCAGCAGAGCTGGCAAGCGGAAATGAGCTTTCCCAGCTCTTCATATCTCCTCTTAACACATAGGCTTTGTAAACTACACAACTTACTTATACTCCTGTACATCACTAGGACAATTTCATGCTATTTGAAGGGAAATCTTCATCTTAGTATGTTTGTCCCCATAGCAGGATAGCAGCAATAGTGCTATAGGGACAGTTTGTCCCTATAGCCCTATAATTTACAGCCAAACAGTTCATCCTTCTAGCACTATGGTAGGATAGTGCTACTTGCACAACACCTTCTGTGCCATTGGACCAAACAGGCTTTATGGTCTTACTTGTTAACTGCCACCATATCCAGCAAATTATTTTAAAACCACTTAGATTAGGGAAGATAAACACTGGGGCAAAGAAAATTGCATGGCAGCTAGATCTGCAAAAAAAATATATGGAGACACCTAGTGAGCATTTTCAGAGTGATTTGCTTTTTTGTGCAGTTTGTTAAGTCAGTAGGTCCTGTTGAAGACTATATTCTTAGATTTCAAGTTTGATTTCAAATATGGGTCATTTTCAACCTTGTTCAAACAAATGGACTTAGAAGTTTACTTGTGCTATCTGGGAAAAGTTTAAAAAAACAGCTGAGCGTGGTTTTGCTTAGTCTTTTTTACAAGCTTCATTGTCAAAATTCGTAACTGGTAAACAGTTGAACAGGATGGATGTTGCAGAGAGTTACAGTCATGTGAAAGGAGTAAGGTTATGACAGAATTTCCTTTGTAGCCCTTAGTATGTCAGGCATGAGCAGGGGTTAACATGCCTATAAAATTTTAAAGGTTTTCTTTTTTGTTTCCAATGTTTGAATGTTTAATAATATCAGCAAGCGAGACAAATTCAAACTAAATGCCTTTTTGACAATTGATGAATCGCCTTATCCCTGTTTCATTGTATGGGTTTATAATTGCGTGCAATATTTGAAATTAGATCAATCCTCTTCTAAAACAACATAGTAACCTCTCTGGATGAGTGTTGTGGTTTAACCCAGTAGGCAGCTAAACACCACACAGCTGTTCACTCACTCCCCTGGCTCCCCAGTGGAACAGGGGAGAGAATCAGAAAAAAAAAAGTAAAATTTGTGGGTTGAGATAAAGACAGTTTAATAGGACAGAAAAGGAAGGGATAATCATCATCATCATCATCATCGTCAAAATAAGTGATGCACAGTGCAATTGCTCACCACCCACCGACCGACACCCAGCCTGTCCCCAAGCAGCGATCGCTGCCCCCCGGCCAACTCCCCCCAGTTCCTATCCTGAGCATGATGTCCTATGGCATGGAATATCCCTTTGGCCAGGTTGGGTCAGCTCTCCTGGCTGTGCCCCCTCCCAGCTCCTTGCGCACCTGGCAGAGCACGGGAAGCTGGAAAGTCCTTGACCAGTGTAAGCACTACTTAGCGACAACTAAACCAGTGGTGTGTTATCAGCATTCTTCTCATCCTAAATCCAAAACACAGCACTATGCCAACTACTAGGAAGAAAATTAACTCTATCTCAGCTGAAACCAGGACAACGAGTGACAGCTTTAAATAGGATCTGGATCAATAGGAGTGCTGGAGAATTTACAGCCAAACTGAAGTAATGTATATTTTGTTCCCTTATTAAGCACTCATATACAAGGATTGATTTTTGGGCAGAGGGGATATTGTCAACAGTAGTAATTCAGCACTTCATGTGATATGATGATCTCAGTTTCCTGTATCTCTCTGGCCATTCTGGGAATGCACTGGCAGATTCTGGGTTTACTTAACTATTTGAATAATTTTAGGGCATAGTCCAATGAACTGTGCTACAATGCAATGACTTGATTATAAGCCTTTTGTAATGAGCTGGAGGTCTTTTGTATTTAGTCCTAATGGAGATCAATCTCTTCTCATAGTGTGTGATTACTTTGTGCTGATGGACAGGTAGATAATTCATTTCACACTCTTCCTAGTCAAGAAAAATGAACCCACATATGACTTTAAGAACTAGTTGGATATTACCCTGTTAAATATCCTGCTGCTTGTGTTATTCTTTTACACATAAGTCATATAAAGTAGAACAGACTACAAGGTGATATTTAGTATAAAAATGGTATGTGTAAAGATATTTACTAATATTTAGGGTGCCCTGAAGTAGTAAGGAGATATGGTGCCTGAGATTATTGGCCTGCTCTAGGACTCAGATTGGTCAACTTCATGACTAAGGTCGCTGAACCAGCTGACCCTGACAAGCTGATCCAGCCCTTCGGATGTCTGTGGAAATGCTACTGCTATAACCTCCCAAAGGGAATGCCTGCTTTGCTTTTTACAGCACTATCAATCTCTATTGGCATGACAAAAAAAAGTTGAACTTTGTTTCTTCCTGTGCAGGATAGTGCTCTTTGCACAAACCACCTGCAGGCAGTTGGACCAGACAGCTGTTGTGACCTTGTTTGTTATTAGCTGCTGCCACACCCGTTGCATTCTTTTATAACCACTTTTATTCCCTAGACTAACCACTGAAGCAAGAACTTTCTATTTTTACAATTTAATAACATACCTTCCCAGTGAACACTGCCTTACTGTGTACTTTTCCTGGCCTGTGTTCAGAAGGGGTGTGATCAACACCTGAAATTTCATCTGTCCACGTTAACCAGTCTGCCCTCGCTCTGTGGTAGCACTCCTCATATCTTTAAATAATGCGTAGGAGTTGAATCAACTTTTCGTGTGGCTTGAGCAGAAAGAAATGCTTTGAACATATAAAGAGAACCAAAACCTTAATATTATGTATGAATGCCCATGTTCAACAATGGAATGGGCAGTTACGTATGATGGTATGTCTGAAGAAGCTGTTGCCTTCTCTTTTTAAAACTCCATAAAGTATTCCTGTTCTGATACTTTTTCTTGTCTTCACATCCCCCTCTATAGCTTGCCAACAGATGTGATTAATTTCTAAATTTTCTTTTTCAACTTCACTCTCCGTCTTTTTTTTTTTAAATTCACTAGGTTCCACAGACAAGGGAAACTGTTGTCTTAATTCTTTGCTTGCATGAGCCAACATGTCACTGAAGATTTAACGTACAGATTCATAGTATTCTCATTAGCAAAGTATTTTAGCACAGATAATAATCATCATCATTCTTTGAATTACTAAATCCTTTTGCTATGGGGAAAGAGCCTATTTTAAAATATTTACAGCAACAGACTTCACAGTGGAAGAGCAAGTGTTTAGTTTTCTGCTCTGTGTGTAGGCTTAACCCTCCTCCTAATAGTTCCATTGATGGAGCTATGAGTGTCTGCCGCTTAATTTCCTAGTGTAACACTGCTGCTGGGCACTGGGAGGTTTTCATTGTTCTTCATAAGGCCTTCTGTTAACACACTGAAGGATCTCTGAGTCCAAAAATGTCCACTGTGTTAGTGATCAGCTTGTGTGAACTGACGGAAGTCTACCCTAGAAATTTCAGAGTCTGCACATTAGCTATGATATGTAAAGCTTTCATGTGGCACGCTGACTTTTTCCCATCTTATCTTCAGTAACTAATTAAAAAAAAAAGATCCTTTGTGTGAAAGTACTGCAGGATTGTTGTGGTTTAACCCCAGCTGGCAACTAGGCACCGCACAGCCGCTTGCTCATCCTCCCCCCGGCCCCAGTGGGATGGGGGAGAGAATTGGGGGAAAAAAAGTAAAACCCGTGGGTTGAGATAAAGGCAATTTAATAGGACAGCAGAGGAAGAGAAAATAATTATAATAATAATGATAAAAGAATATACAAAGCAAGTGATGCACAGTGCAATTGCTCACCACCCACCGACCGACACCCAGCCTGTCCCCAAGCAGCGATCGCTGCCCCCCGGCCAAGTCACCCCAGTTCCTATCCTGAGCATGATGTCCTATGGCATGGAATATCCCTTTGGCCAGGTTGGGTCAGCTCTCTTGGCTGTGCCCCCTCCCAGCTCCTTGCGCACCTGGCAGAGCACGGGAAGCTGGAAAGTCCTTGACCAGTGTAAGCACTACTTAGCGACAACTAAACCAGTGGTGTGTTATCAGCATTCTTCTCATCCTAAATCCAAAACACAGCACTATGCCAACTACTAGGAAGAAAATTAACTCTATCCCAGCCAAAACCAGGATGACTCGTTTCAATAGAAATAGGGATAAAAAATGTTGATCTTTTTGTCCACAGTATTACTTTATAATTGTTTTCTAACATTTGTATGAAGTTTTGTATAAATGCATGTTACAGTCTGAGGACCTATGTCCTCAGAGGATATATGTCCTATCTAGGATATACAGAAGTTGCCTTTAAATTTGCTAGTGTGAGCGCATCTAAGAATAACAAAAAGCTCAGTTAACAAATTACGTATTTACCGAGTTTCTTGGATAGGTTTTACAGCCTCCACTGACTTCCGTACTATTGAAGCTACACATTTAACAATAATCGAAGTAGACTAAAGCTTTAGTTCCCAAACAGTGCCACTTGGGCCTTTGGGGTTATTGAATTCATATTTTAGAGAAGTGCGTTGTCATTACAATGTTTCCAGTTACACATACGAACAGAGTGACATGCGATACAAGTTACCACACATAACTGTAACCCATTTTCCTGCTCCTTCCTTTAGTGTAAGACAGACACACCTACAACAATCCAATGTAACTGTGTTATCAGTCTGTTGTTTTTAAATCTCCTTTGTATTCTATAAGCTCCTCTGGCCAGACGATTAGTTTCCCGAGTGAAAGTTGAAACACACTAATATCATTAGATAAACGAAATCAGTGTAAATTAAGGGTTAGCCCGAACTGAATGTTGTTGTCCAATATGCTTTTTCCTTCTCTCATGAACTGTAATTATTCTCTTGTGTGGAATATACGAGTAATTCCCCCATTTTGCAGTTCTCCACTGACCTTTGTCAAGTCTTGACCTTTGTCAAGAAACAAGTCAACTCTTCCTCGCACATTTTCCACTGTGGTGGGCAGTCGTACATGTAGATGACAAGGTGGAGCAAAGCAGAGTGCCAAAACAGTAATAGGTCGTGAAGGTTGCATCAAAGTAAGCCTTTTGACTTGCTCTTATTAGAACAGTGTTTTGTTTCTCAGGCACAGATCCTCAGTCTTGCACATTATGTTTCTGACTCGCTTATTTTCCAGTGTTTATACTTCAGTTATTTTCATGTTACCTTTTTGCTTTTGAAGGCTAAGTATGACTAGTATAAACGAGGCCCAGTTTTGTCCAACAAAGTGAAATGTAGACAAATTCTAAACGGGTTGTGTTAGGTTGGAGTACGTAACACATAGGACCTTCTTTCATAGCTTTTATTTCTCTACTTCATTTATTTAAATTTAGTTTTATATGAATTTGGTTCAGTACAGCCTGCTGTTCTCTGTTCTACAGGGATGCTTGGATATATAGTCCATTGCCTACCTGATGTACATTTGTATGTGTAGGATGGATGGTATATTATTGTGAAGATACCTTTCCTAACCTTCATTTTAATAGCAAAACAATTGATATTAGAACTTGATATCAACAGCACATGAGGCTTATTTACTATAATAAACTCTATTGCAGAATTTGCATTTAATCAGAGGGTGTAGTGCAGAAGTAGCAAGTCAATTTAAAGCAGAAAGAGGCACCCCACTGTTGCATATGAGATGGACTGATATCAGTCAATGCTTTTTATAGAATAAGTAATGCATTCTAGTTGAGTTTGCTGATATAGTACAACTTTCTTATTTCCTATGTCCATTGTTTTTTTAGAAAGTGACGCATCCCACATGGAGCTCTGCATTTGGTCTCTCAGTTCAATTGTGGGTCACTGCATGGGAAATGTGAGCATTCAGTGTGCTCTAAGCCATGGAAGAATGAAAAAATATACTTCTCCAGCTTTTTTTTCTCTTTTCACCAGAAAGTTATACAGAGAATATAACTGTTCCATAATAGGGTGTAAAATGAAATTATGATACAATCTCACAAAGCATTAAGTTGCTTTTTGAGTGAACTTATTAAACACATGCACAACTTATAAAAATGTAATTAATCCTTTCCCTTCAAACACCCTCATTGACAACACGCAAGGTTAAGGGAAAAATAAAGTATGACTGGTTTTCTGTATTTCAGCTCTTCATCTGTAGGTGGTTTACTTTCTAAAGACTTAAAGATCTGGCTTCTTTCATTGGAAAAATGCATGCTATTTTTTTTCGCCTATCATATATGCTCTTGCTGGTGAAATACCTGATAGAAAGTCTTTGAGATGTAGTGCTATGGCTGCTTTCTTTCTTTGTTTTGGCACTGCCCATTTTAAAATGCTGCCATAAATGAAATGTGCTTGTGGCAGATTGAAATTAAAGTACGCAAGTGTCAGAGAAGTCTCCTTGTTTTCTTCTCAAAATTGAGAACGCAGGCTTCTGGCAGTTAATGTTTACTCTGGGAAAGAATCTGTTCCAGATATTCTACTGAAACTTGTACCAGGTTTGTGGAGACACAAACACAGTCGTCCCACACAGACTTGAGGAGGGGCTTAATGAAGCAAACTATCAGTGCAGTAGTTGGTACATGCTCTGTGTGTTACTTCAGTTTTATTTATTTGTTTGGTTGGTTTTAGCAGTATGGTTTCAGAATAGATGTCTGTTGTGGAAAGCTATATAGCTGATGATGGATTTGATTGTCCTACGTCATGTTCACAAAACCCAACCAGAACTGTTTTTCTGGGGTTAATCTAAAAGTCCTCTAGAATGTTCCAGTTACACATTTTAAGCATATCTGATTAGGTTTTATGAAAATAGCACATCTAGGATGATTACACTAGCATGTCTAATTATGATGTAATTATCAACTCTACTGTTAATTAAAATGCCATAAAGAAAGCTAAGTAAATATTAAAAATTTTTGATAGCCTAAAAAACCTAATAAGAGCAAAAAGGAAACTCCATATTTTTTGAAAATACATGCATTTTAAACTGATGAATGCCCTGTAAGTTGTCTGCATCTAAATACAAAATATTTAGAATCTCTAATAAAGTAATGATACCTTTGGATAAAGGAACTCACAAAATACCACTTTGATGCTAATTGTGAGCAAATGAAGAACCTTGCTGCTGATTTCTGCCTTCCTTTGCAGACTGTGACTTCTCCCAACTATGTTACGTGTTTGGAGAGATGTATCTCTCCATATCCCCTGACAGAACGCTCTGAACGTTACCCTGCTCCTGATTTAGGCTTCTCTGAGATAAAACGTCAAGGCTTTCTCCTTAACAAGAAGTAATTACATACTGCAGACAGTGCTTTATGTACACCAGTCTTATATCATGTTTTCATACATTAAGGCCTTGGCTGGGAAAGAAATTGGATTGCTGGCTGTTTTCCTGTCTTAGATTTGCCAGACTCAGTGACTGACCATTTATTTCAAATCTGTCTTGATGATTAGAGGTGCTAATCTTTTAAGAACTTGAGTTTTGGATCCAGGCTTTGACAGTATTCAATCCTGAGCTAATGGTGGGGTGCTCAGAGAATACAGCCAGCAGCATACTTCAGATCAGAATGTCCCACAAGTTCATAGCTCTGTTTATTCAAGACCACTCACCCAGTGACCACCCAGTAGAAAGCAGACACATCTTCTCATGAGAATGTGACAAGTTCTTTCACTGACTTGAAACATGTAGTTTTTAAAAGGGGAAAATCATATTTATTCTGAAATTATATCTATGCTATGGCCCTGCCTCTTTTGTGCCAAATTGGGCAATAGAAAGAGTGTACATTTTCTGATTTTTTGAGAGTAGGGAAAGATAGGTACATTAAAAGGATTAATCTCCAAGTGCTTTGATTAACAACGAGGTATCTTTAAGGGAATGTCACTTACTGCATTAGGAAAATTATAGTTTGTGGTGTTTCTGTACAGTTCTTCAATTCTGTGTGTTAAATTATAATCCTGGCTATGAGTGGAGTGGAGCATGCAGAAGTTAACTGTGCTTAGTATTTTGTGCAGTAATTTGCCAAGGTGTGGTGGGGTTTTGTGGTTGGTTTTTGTTTTGGGTTTTTTTTTTTGTTTTTTTTTTTTTTAGTGGGNAGTGGGCTATATTAGGATTTTATAAGCATGGGGGTAAGGAAAATGTGGGACAGGAAGATAATCAACGAATGGGATATCAAGAATATATGGCTCCGGATTGATGAGGGAATTCTCGGTCTCACAGACCAAGGTGCTGATGCATGACTTTTCCCTGGCAAGAGGTGATTCCATCTCTAGGAGAAAACAGAAATGGGAAAAGCAGTGAGCTGTATGTGTTTGCGTATCAGTGAGCTCTATGTGTTTGTGTATTATTCTGTTCACTGCCTGTGTTTAGAAAGGACTTTTAATGAAAATACGCATTTTGGATGAATCAGCCTTGATTTGAAGCCTGCAATTGTTGCTTAAAAACAGCTCAAATGGTCTGGTTCCAATGGAAAGAGAGCTTCCTAGAAGTAGGTGAATGCTATGCAAATGCAGTAGTCTCTAAACACTAGTTTAGCTGTTATTCTGGAATGGATAGAACTCTAAATATTAGAAAGAGGAGGAGATATTGTATATATCAACTTAAAAATGAGGTATTTACTGGTCCTTACGTAGACGCAGAAGGCTGTATTCAATGCTATTTGCAACTGCTGTGGAGATAAGCAAGTACTTAGTGCTTTTTCCATCTGTGGAAAGATAAAAAACAGGCACGTTTTCCATGCAGTTCAAAAGAACCCACCTTTTGTTCTGCCATATACTGCTCAAACTATGGACTAGACATGGCCCCTTCCACCTCCTTAGATCTTACTGGCACACTGAGTGGGTGAACATATGTACTTATCAGATCGTGCCGTGCTAACCATATCCTTTTCCATAATATTTCAGCTCCCGTGGGGAAGGGCATGGTCAAATTTTAGCTTAGCTTAAAACGTATAGTCACTGCTGTGTATTTTCTTGTCATCTTAAGAACAGGCCATTAATTGTGTCTGTAAAGACACTCAGAACACACAGACTACTTTGCTGTAAAAAAAACAACCCTGAAATACAAGTTTTGACAGTCTTTTTTATATCCAACAGTACAAAACCAGTAGATTCAGCTCAGTTTCTTCCCTTAATTTGACCTTGTCCCACAGGAGATACTTTTTATGTGGTCAGGTCTGGAAGATCACATACCATTTGATACACCTGTGTTGAAAACCATCCCTGTTCTATTTATTAATCAGAGGAAACACATTTAAAAATATATTGTCTGATCTTCAAACTAAAATAAATAGGGAAGAAACATGCATTAATGTAAATATCCCCACATTAATTGTGTAAAACAGACATGCCTCGGGAGCTAGACAGATCTCCTTCTATAGAGATACTTGGCTTGTATTTACGTTCCAGTTCTTTCATAAAGATGATAAATATGATTGCTGTTCTGAGTGTCTTNTGCTGTTCTGATGTTTTCTGAAAAACAAACAGCTTTGCAAATAGTAACGATCAAAATAAAGCAAGAAAATGAGAAAGTGATTTACATCAAAGTTCCAGATACTCATCATCATAATGGCCACTATGTACTGGGAATTTCAGTAATTATTCTTAATCTGCTAGATGACTCTAAACTTAACTTGTTTTACATAAAAAATAAATCTCAGTAAGAATCTCAAAAGATTTGTTTTTCCTTCTCTTGATGTTTTTAAGCTTTCCTGCTCTCTAGTCACTTTGTGTTTCCTCTGATTAA
>VYZW01048041.1:6274-17581 GCA_013401315.1 Balaeniceps rex
AGAAGCTATGTACTGGAGGGGTGGGTTCCTGTGCTTCCAGTGCTTGTTAGAGCAAATTTAGCATCAGTTACTCTTACTCTGCTACTTTTTTTTTCTTTTTTAAATCCTTCCTCTTCTCTCTCCTTTTTTTTGGGGGGAGGGAGGGGGGTGCAAAGCTGCCACCTTTCAAATAAGACTTTCCATACTTTCAAAGTTGTGTGTCCCTGCCCCCCCCCCTTGCAGGTCAGAATTGTATTGCCATTATCTCCAAGTACACTTTCACTGTTGCAGCTGTAATGCAAGCATATCTGAAACTATTGCAAGCAGTATCATAACCTCTACTTAATACTGATTTAAGCCTGTGTCTTTGTGGAATATTGAGTATTGCATTCAGACAAGTATGCACAAGAGATCCTTCAGTCTGCTTCAGTAGGTAGTTGAGGGATAATGGAGATAGCTATTGTTTGCCCTCATCAAGTAACAAGAATGTGTCCCTTTCTGTGGCAGAGTTTTATAAGAAAATACTAAACCAGAATGAGATAACTGTGAAATCTTACATGATCATGAAAGACAGTTAAAACTGAAGTTGTTTCCAGTTCATTTACTCTGTAGTCAATATTAAAAATACTAGCAGTTAAGTACTTGTGGCTGGCAGAGGTTTTCTTAGTCTTTATGCTAGCCTGGAAGAGTATGGCACAGCAGTTGCATCTTCTTGAACTTAAACTTGAGAATACTACTAAGTGTTGTTACGGTTTTTGTCTTGGATTTCTTCTTCCACTGTTTTAAAAAGGGAGGTGGGACAGACTTATGGTGGAGATTTCAAGATTTTTTTTTTTTTTTAATAGCTAGTGGGGCTTTTATCCAAACTACAGCATCACTTTTCCTGTTCTGCTGCAGTAATGAGATCAACAGCTGGCTTAAAGTAAGTCTTAACAAAATGAAAACCCGAGTTCAGTAAGTCCCCAAACAATACCAATGACTGTCTCATCAACCTTGGCAGAACTTCAGGAAACGGTGTTCTTGCCGCCATCACATACCACAGTGGCAACGGCTCTGTATGCTTCACTTTGTTAGTTCCCTTGTTTGCCAGTAACCTCAAAGATACATAGTGAACTACAATAATCCTTCTCATCTTGCCCCATAGTTTAGTGTAATAATTCTATGTTTTGAGGCTGAACTGGATGCATTTTTTCGAACACTTGCAAACTGCTATTTAGCTATGGAGGATTTATATAAATGTTCAAGGTGCTGCATCCAGCCCACATGTGCTATCTTGTTGAAAGCTGCTGTAGTAGTTCTCAGTGTCTTGCTGTCCTTCATGAAGGTGTCAAGAAGCAACATTAGTATGAGCAGGGGTTTTTCATGTTGCCAGGCAAATCACTGCATGGTTTTCAGAGCTAGTTGAACCTTCAAGGACAAAATAGAAGGTGTTTTTCCTGGTTGCCTTCCAACAGCATTAGCTTTTGGGAAAAAAGAGACAAACTCTCCATTAAAACTTTCAAGTTTTGTAAGGTTTCCATGTACCTTGCTCTTGAGTACCTGTGGCACCTTAATTAAAAAATTGATGAAGGGTTATACAGGCAAAGAACTGTGAAGGTGTGTTTCCAAACTACTGCGTGCTTACACTCTGTGGCTGATTTTAATGCAAGAGTTAAGAAGTTTTGTCCTTGTCCTTGTGCCAGAGTAACATCTGGTCCTTTCTGTTGGAGTTTAAATGGTCGTGGTTAACTACTGAAGATTTTTTTTTTTTTCTCATGCTACTAGTTTCTGTAGCATCTATGCACATTTTACGTACAATGATAGCAAAACGCCTAGTGAAGTTCTGGAACTCTGGGGCTCTAGTTCTTTATTTTAGAAGCTTTAAAAAAAAAAACAAACCCAAACAAAAAAACAAAGAAGCCTTAAATTAGAAGTGTCAAATCATGATTGGAAGGAAACTTTTCTACTGTTTTCTATGTATGATCAGCTCTGACTTTACTTGGTTCTGGGAACAAGTCTTCTGGTTGGATCCTTTTGACAGGTGTGCTTGGTTCCTAGTTCTTAATGCTTGTCAGGCTGGACTTTCTGATCTGAGTGTGGCTATCAAGGTGTTCATGACAGCATGAAACTTGTTCTTTTACATAGGAGATCTGGAGCTTCTCATTACTACTTAGGATTAGGACCAAAGCTGTAAACTGGGGTTCAGAGAAGAGCAGTAGCAGCTGCCCAGACTGTGAAGGCAGTTTTAATAATATGTACTACATTTAATGTGTAATACATTATATATACAAAATATATAATTATTATATAATATGCCATATAGTAAACATACTATTTAATATAATAAAACGTTTTGTTATAATTAATACACTTTATTAAAACATAATGCAATATAGAAAAATAAAGTATATATTAATATTTTATATTGGTTAGAGATTATGTATCATCTCTGAACTTCAGCTTCAAACATAATTATTTTAATTCAGGGTAGGTATGACAAAGGTACAAAGCCCATGGGCAGATGTCATCCAGAACAGAAGGAAGGATGCCTATGGAAGCAAAAGTTGGGCTTTATATACCGATAATGCCTGAGCTTGGTATGAAATCAAAGTTGAAGTTCTAGATTAATTGGGTACTTAGGGTGCCAAAGGTCAGAGATCACATCTGCCTAGATGTGATTTGACTTACTTTTTTCTTCCTGAACAGTACCCTGAATCACAGAATGGTTGAGGTTGGAAGGGGCCCCTGGAGGTTGTCTGGTCTAACCTCCCTACTCAAGCCAGGTCACCTAGAGCTGGTTTCCTGGGACTATTTCCAGACGGCTTTTGAATGTCTTCAAGGAGGGAGACTCCACCAACCTCCTTGGGAAACCTGTTCCAGTGCTTAGTCGCCCTTACAGTAAAAAAAGTGTTTCCTGATGTTCAGACGGAACCTTTTGTGTTTTAGTTTGTGTCCATTGCCTCTGGTCCTGTCACTGGGCACCACTGAAAGGAGCCTGGCTCTGCCCTCTTTGCACCTTCCCTTTAGGTATTTGTATACATTAATAAGATCCCCCCTCAGCCTTCTTTTCTCCAGGCTGAACAGTTCCAGCCTTTCCTCATAGGAGAGGTGTTCCCGTCCCTTAATCATCTATTGCGGCCCTTCACTGGACTCTCACCAGTACGTCCATGTCTCTCTTGTACTGCAGAGTGCAGAATTGGACACAGTACTCCAGATGTGGCCTCACCAGTGCTGAGGAGAGGGCAAAGATCACCTCTCCTGACCTGCCGGGAATGCTCCTCCTAATGCAGCTCAGGAGACTGTTGGCTGCCTTTGCTGGCTTATGTTCACTTGGTGTCTGCCTACCAGGACCCCATGTCCTTTTCTGCCAAGTGCTTTCCAGTGGGGTGGCCCCCAGCATGTACTGATGCCTGGGGTGGTTCCTCTCCAGGGGCAGGACTTGGCACTTCTCCTTATTGGGCTTCATGAGGTTCCTGACAGCCATTAAAATGGGAGCTGGACCTCGTCCCCGGGTGGGCTTGAACCACCAACCTTTCGGTTAACAGCCGAATGCGCTAACCAATTGCGCCACAGAGACTGACATGCAGAGGTTTTTTTTCAGAAGAGCTGAATTCCTGATTGTGTTTGATAACTGCTGATGGTGGTGGCTGTATATGTTGGACAGTGACAGACCAGTACTGCTGGCACATTGCTGCAACAAACCTGATGTGTTATTGTGGCAGAATATCATAAGAGATGGGGGTGGGGGGAAGAAATGCTGTTATCTCCTGTGGGGTGTGAAAGATGAGATTCTTCTGATTTGAAGAAGTAGCTATTCCTCACCACTTACCTCCTGCAGGAGAGGAGGGCTTGGGGTCATGTCGTGTTAGGCCATCTGCTAGTATTTCAGAGGTGGGCTAACAGCACTGTTTCTCTAGCCAAAGTTATAGAAAGGACCTGCAGTACCCATGTGCTTTTTGTGCCCATGGCTGTAAGAAGTCTGAAAACCTGTGTGGCTGTGAACGTTAATGCAATTAAAGCAAAACACAGGTACACTTCAGAACATGGATTGAGAGACAGCCGAGACGCTAACTGCAGAATTCTCACCGCATCTGGGAACTGGGGATTGGAGTTGAGATAGCTCTTGGACAGGTCTTAATGAACAGTGAAGATTTCATGGTGAAACTTGCATTATTATTCTTTTAAGTTTCATAGGTGTACTACCTCAAAGAAAGCACTGATAGCTTCAGTTTGTAGTGGGCAGATGTATTTTTCACTGTCATTCAACAGCCAGGAAAAGATGGAGCCTTTCACTCTCTATGCCCTTGTGTATTGATGGAAACCAAAGGATACGAAATACTGAGAAACATGACAGGAGACAAGGTCTGTTTGGCTAGTGAATCTGTACCTGGTTTATGTCTAGTTTCCTAACAGAAGGAAACTGTCTGGTTTAGTATCTTAGCCTTTTTTTGTTGTTCATTTGGTAAAGACAATACAGCAAAATGTTGGCTTGAAAATAGTTGAATTGCTTTTAAAAGTTAGGAAGCTTAATCTCTGCAAGGTTGCGCTTTGCCAGCAACATTGTCAGCAGCACTCCAAAGTGCTCCTGTAACTGAGCCGCGTGCGCATAGGACGGTGTGTGGGTAATTGTTTTAGGAAGAGTTCGAGCAATTTTCTTTTGGAGGGATAGGAACTGGTAGGAGAAAAACATACTTTCACTAGCAGCAGCAGCAGATAGGCTCTCCTGGTACGGAGTTTGATAGAGAGCAGCTTCCTTTCCCTTCCTCTGGTGTTTTAAGGTGTACTGTAACGGAGTCTACGCCATGTGCCTCAAAGCTGTGGAGCAGGTCTGTCCCACAGCGTGCGCTGGGGTCTTGCTCCACTGGCTGCTCCCCTCAGGAGCTGACAGGGATGGTACTCGGCTCCTGTTGGCCTGCACGCCCTGGTGTCCTTCCACTGGGATCCCTGGCACGAGGCAAAGGTACAGATCCAGGTTTCATCCTGAGCTGGAATTGGAGGATAGCTGGGCTGCATGGGCCTGGGAGCTAAAACGTCCTCATGGGTGGTAGAGCTTAAATGTAGCCATAGGGGACATAGGGAGGAGTCCAGAAAGTTGCAGAGCCAAACTCGCTCAGTACAGGACCTTATGTTTTTTAGTGAAGTGTTAATAATGGTGTCTCGGACGGTATTCAACATAATCTGTTGGAGCACTGACAGCATTCAAGCTTTGACAATAATGTTTGAATTAAATTGTTGGTTTTCAAGACTGCAGGCATTACTCGTACAGGCTTTTCTGTAACTTACGGTGTTTGAGTCAAAGCTTGTAGGAGAGGGAAGACTTATTAAATTAGCAGATCTAGTTGGAAGAGACAAGTGTTAAGGCACAGAGGTCCTTTTTCAGGTCCCTGAAATGGCTGCAATAGTGCTATTATCGCAGCATATTGCTGTTTCTTGGTGTGAACCAGAAGATGTAACAGTACACTTCTGTGTGAGGTCTGAATGCCCGTACCTCCCTCTATGTATGTAGCGATCCAGGTAGAAAGATGGTAAATGAGTAAGGGTGTGAAAAGCATCAACAGACTGTTAACGTGGCACAGACATTGGAGCTGGTCTGTGTTGGCAGTCTGGCTGAAGCAACGCGGAGCTCAATAGTTGAACGTACCCCTCCAGAAAGCAGGCTGCTTCCTGCATCTTCTCTGGTTTGGTGCCGCAGGGAGCGTATTTGGGAACGGACCCGCTCCGGCTGTGAGGTTTGACTGTCTGACCTTGCTCCAGGGGCAGGAGCACCTTCCTACCATGCTATTTCTTTCTTCTAGGATTGTGCACTAGCTGACAAATGGAATGAAGGAAACTTATGTTGTTTCACAGGCAGTGATGAAATATGATGGGCTGGCTAACAGATTTCTATGGACTGAGCCAGCAGGTGGGTTTAACCCTGGAAATATCCTGCCTGCTTCTCTTCTCCCTTTAAACAGTAAGAAAAAGCCATCTTCTTGTCTTGTAATTTCCTTTTGCCTAGAGAGGGGAGGCAAACTGTGTGAGGCTAGAGCAATCAAAAAGTGCAATGAAGTTTCCCCTGTAAGCTGCAGATAGACAGCAGTGATAGCTGAAGGTCTGCAATGGTATGCTTCCTTTCATCTTGCACCCTCAAAATGAGTAGCAGTCTTCTGAGCTTAGTGGAAATTATTTGCTATGTATTTCACAGTAGTAGTCAGAAGCAATAAAAGCATTGAAATGCATTTGCCATGCCTTCCAGAGAAGGCAAAATTATTTGACAGTATACAGATTGGAACATTTTATCGTACTAGCTGGAATTCTGAATACATCCTTTGTTTGGAGACTTAGTCTGGGAAAACAGAGCAGGAAAGGACTTTAAGACACCACGGTAGTCTTTTTCTCTACCCTAAGAAAGGATCAAACACACTCAAACCATTCATATATTTAAAATATTCTTACAAGAAACCCAACAATGAAGATTTTATTGCCTCTGCAGACAACATCTTACACTGTTTTTTTTGAACCTTAATAATGGAAAGCTTGTCCTTCTGTTTAACCTTTATTTCCTTTGCTGTAATGAGAGCATGTTCCCTTAGCTGGGGCTTCTACTGAAACCTGTGTTTGCCAGGTGATGCCTATGTGCCTAATGGAACCAAGCTGGAGATAGTTTCATTTATGACATGTAAAATAAAGAAGCAGTTGCATTTCCTGCTGGACAGGAAAGCTGCTCAATGTAAAGTGATGCTTTTTCAGTTTTTTTTTTTCTTTTTGGGTAATACAGTACAGAACACATAACGTAATCTCTCTCTGAGCCTGTGCCTCTTTTTTTAATGCATCAGTGTCTGCGGAAATGAACCATATCAAAAAGCTTAAACCTAGTAATAGACTTAGTTCTCAGTGTGGCTCTGAGGAAAGCAGCTTAACTGCTCTGTGTCTCTCTATTTTGTATATAGGAAAACACCTCTAAGGCTTTTTTTATTCACTAAAACCTGAGTTTTTAGTTTAATGACCCTGTGGTAGTCCACATATTTCAGAATGTCCACTTGGAGTTTTGTCTCCTAGCTGAGTCCTAAAAAGCTGTGGTATTGTTAGTAGCCACTCGTGAGCTGAGGCAAATGCTTGGGGATGATGAGCCCCAGTTGCGCCCTGCTGCAGCGCCGCAGGAATCAAGTCAGCGGACTTGGAAACGCATGAAAACACTTTAAGGGAAAACAAATGCTGAAGAGCCCCTAATTTTTCTGGCAGATGGTGTTTGAGTGTTTTTTCTATCTGTAAGTAAATCATATAATTGAGAATTGTTGCAGTTCAGTTATTTAAATTCCTGTTTTCTCATTTGCTCTGTGCTTATGCTTCTGTCTTGACCCAGGCCTGTGCTTGATGGCTCCGCACGCTTTCCTGCTGTGTTTAGCCTTGGCAGCGCTGTGTGGTTGAAATATTTTAGACTGGCTGCTATTAATATGTTAGCAACCACATGTAAGTGATTAACATTAGTGTGGTTTCCCTATACTTAGTGGAAAGTTCTAGGTCTAACATTAATTTAGTAATAAAAGGAGATTAGATGGGAAATATTTTAGGGATGCTCAATCTTACAGGCATGGTTGAAATTGGGAAGGGAAGAAATTACATGGCGCTGAGACAGCAACATAGTTTAATGGCAGCTTATCCTAAAGAATACCGTGATATTTTGTAATTACTTGCAAACACTCACTGTATTGCAAGAAGGATTACTTTGATATCTCTAATAGAGGAACTATTAAATAAAGCAGTCGCTATCTATTAGCAAGGGGTTATGTATCTTCTGAACGTTTTGCTGTTCAAAGCATGCTCTAGAAATGTGCACCGTATTGAAGGACTGTGCTGTCTCCTCCTGCAGTGCTCAGAAATCCATCTGCACTGTCAGAGCAATCAGCAATAGGAGAGGGGCTGGAAAAGTGCTCTGCAGCTTGACCTGCACCTATAGTGTGGGCAAAGTCGTCTGCGTCCATCCTTGCAAGTAGCAGACACTCTTTATTCCCCTTCATCCCTAGATATTTTTACACCACAACCCATATGGGGAAGTGAGGGAGCAAATTAGAAAGGGGGGGGAAATGAAAAAATAGGCCTGTGAATGCTAAAGATAGAATCTGCTCTGTTCTGCCTGTTCCAGCCCCAAAACTGCTTGCAAGACAGATTGACATAAAGGACTATGGACGTCTTTAGGACTAATGCCATTGCTCAAGTGCGTGTGTGCATTGTATGAAAAATGGTACCTAATCATGTGTAAAATAACTTTAAGATGTGAGTTTGTGTGTGTTCTCGTGCTCTGTAGCCTCTGGCTCCCTTGCAGACTCTCCTGTAGGCTTTGCAAGGGTTAGAGGAGTTTGCCACCAAGCAGAACTCTTTCCTCTAGAGCTTTTATCTTTAAAATGACCTAGTGAAAAATTCCCCCTTTGCCTGTGCACAGCTGATTTTTATGAGGTCCTGTCAAATCTCCTAATCCCGTTTTGGTCTTTTGGTGCAATTTATCCCAAAAACCAGCTCTCTGAATTTGCCAAAGAAAACACCAGGCACTATAGAAAGACCATTTTAAATGAAGCTGTTCGGAGGAGTCTATTAGGAAAGTAAAAAAGTAAAAGAAAAAGGAAAAAAAACCCAACAAACCAAAAGGCAATGTGTTTTTCATATCTTAAATATATGTTTAAAAAAATCTTTCTTTTATGCTCTGATTAGAGATTAAGTGGACCCTTGAAACCACAATCTCTTTCCTTACTGAAATTTTATATCTCTCAGTTAATAAGGGGCCATGAAAGTGCTGGAATTTTTATTTAAAGACCAAAGTGAATGTTATAATAAGATATTTGCAGGCATAACTAAGAAATGCCTCTAAATGAGATTTTGCAAGCTGATACGAGAGAAAGAAGATAGTATATTTGCATTGGGCACCTGCAGCTATCCATGACCATAGCATGTGAGCTCTCTGCAATCACTAGCCCTCTGCAGTGCTTTGAGATAGGCTTGCAGAGTCACTGCAAGATGGGTCTTGATTTCTGTAGAAGCATTTAGGTGGCAAGCTCCCCTTGAGTATTTGGGCACAAATTATTTGTGTAAAATCCCACAAGGAGACAGAAACCCACAGCTTGAACTAACATGCCTGAGTTCCCTCCCACCTGGTGTCCTCGACCCCAACTGGTTCTTTCCCCCTAGTACAGTAGTCGTAGCTTTCTCATAATAGTTCAGTGATGTAATATATAAGCTTCGTTTAGGCGCACTGGGAGTATGGGGAAACAGGGATTATGGCTTGACCCAGGAGCCTTTAGTTTGTGTACCCAAGGCTGGTTGTGCAGTGTTGCGCTAGCGCTATGGCTTTGGGTAAGAGAGAGGACGCAGTTATGCTTCCTCTGGATTAGAGCAGATTTCAGTTATGGTTTTGCTCTTGGAAAGAACAATGCAGAGAGAACATGCTGGATGTATGTGCTCTTTCAATGGACTCATCTTAAGGAATTATCCTGATGTCTCTGTAGGGTTTCTTTGCCCTTCTCAGCAGTCTGTCAAAGTTTGTTTTTTTCTTTTTTTGACTGTTACTAGCAGTGACTTACAATTTTTACAAACTCTTGATGAAACTGGAGTGCCCGCAGTGTCATGCCTGCACTACTGTCTGAGGTTACCAGCTGACCTTTACCCTGTGAGTAATGTCAGTTTAATCTATTGAGCACGGGGCTTATGGATACCATGTAGTGTGGGCATTTTCTTTAGAATATCTGATCGTGATGTGTCAAACTCTGAAAAAACTGTGTTATTTTCCTTACCACTTACTTTGTGTTTGCCCCAAAGAAGGAAAGCAGATTTTCCTGATGAGACCCATTTCCAATAAATGGTGTTTAAAAATGTTTAATTCTGCCAGCTCTTCCACCCTCTGGCCAATCTCATTTAAAGACTTATGCTCTTGACTCATCTCATGTTGCCATTTGTCTCTTACCTAACCCATTTTGTGCAGTTATATGCAGCTCTGGAGGCTATAAAAGCCCTTAGCAATTTTTTCAGTCCCTCATGTAGTTCTGCTGTCTGGTTCGTACCTCCTAGCAGCACAGTGATTAAAATACGCTTTCATTCTTTATTAATGACATACTGTATTATCTTTCTACTGCATTGTTTGGGATTAATGTCTGTATAGCTCCAGATCTTCCTACTTGCCTTTTTGGATACTGATACAGCTCCATAACTTCTCTATTTTGTGGAATTTCAGTGGAATTCAGTATTTATTAGACACAGCTATCAAATGACTAGACATCTCCTCAGATAGCTCTTGTAGGATTCTTGGATGCAAGTTACCTAAATCTAGCTCATATCACTTAAAAATCTAGGTACTAAGAGCTGTTTATTCTCAGTAAGAATTCTTTAACGTTCTCCCTAATTCTCAGTGGATTGGAAACTCTTCCATGGGAAGGAGGAAATGAAGAACTGAGGCCAGGTTAGATAAAAGAAAGTAAGTGGTTGAACAATGATTGTATTTTACCCCTTGGTGCTAGCCCCAGAAGGGCTGGGGAGCTCAGCCGTGCTGGTGGCGGGTCAGTGTTAGCTGCTGCAGGAGGTGAGGAGGACACTTGGCTTCTCTCATGCATTTATCCTGATTCTTGTGCTGATGATACTACTTCCACAAATATTTTTGATTTAAATGTTCAAGTTGAACATTGCATCCTAGGTTACAACAACAGTTGTGAAATTGTGGGAGTCCTACATTCACACAAATACAGTGTCTTAGGCTTGCTGACCACTCTCCTCTCACAGGCAGTCCTTGTCTGAAACCTTGCCTATCTGTCATGCAGTAACATGGAAGCTTATGGAGGGATTTCCTTTTCAGATCAAAGGCAAAATCTCTCATGAAAGCTCCCTGACATTCTGCAAATGCAGCTTTTTGTGCCTTACAGACAAAGAAATTGAACCCTTGTGTACGTGCTGGCTTCAGGCTTAAGCTGGCATATTTGTTGGCTTCCCCCATAATCCAGGAGGAAGCCATTAATGACCTGCTATGCCACCTGGACACTCACAAGTCCATGGGGCTGGATGGGATCCACCCGAGAGTACTGAGGGAGCTGGTGGAGGAGCTTGCCAAGCCACTCTCCATCATTTATCAGCAGTCCTGGTTAACAGGGGAGGTCCTGAACGACTGGAGGCTTGCTCATGTGACGTCCATCTACAAGAAGGGCCGGAAGAAGGATCCAGGAAACTACAGGCCTGTCAGCCTGACCTCGGTACCGGGCAAGATTATGGAGCGGTTCATATTGAGTGCCATCACGCAGCACATCCAGGACAATCAGAAGATCAGGTCCAGTCAACATGGGTTTATGAAGGGCAGATCCTGCTTGACTAACCTGATCTTTTATGACAAGGTGACCC
>VYZW01048041.1:18193-32799 GCA_013401315.1 Balaeniceps rex
AGAAGGGCAACAAAGCTGGTGATGGGTCTGGAGCACAAGTCTTAAGAGGAGCAGCTGAGGGATCTGGGGTTGTTTAGTCTGGAGAAGAGGAAGCTGAGGGGAGACCTTATTGCCCTCTACAGCTACCTGAAAGGAGGGTGTAGCGAGGTGGGTGTTGGTCTCTTCTCCCAAGTAGCAAGTGATAGGACAAGAGGCAATGGCCTCAAGTTGTTCCAGGGGAAGTTTACATATTAGGAAAAACTTCTTCACGGAGAGGGTTATCAAGTATTGGAACAGGCTGCCCAGGGAAGTGGTGGAGTCCCCATCCCTGGAGCTATTTAAAAGACGGGTAGACGAGGTACTTAAGGACGTGGTTTAGTAGTGGACAGGTACGGTTGGACTTGATGGTCTTAAAGGTCTTTTCCAACCAAAAGATTCTGTGATTCTGTGATTTTCATTTATCTTAGTAAGCATGTTAAAAGTCACACCTTTAGTTAAACTGTTTCAAGCTGGCCATGTAAAGACCAGAGATGCAGCACACAGAATGACTGCCTTAAGACTGGGCAAAAATGATGACTTTATCCTGTAGTGGCTGAATGGCTCCAGCTGGCTTTCGTGGTATCGTACAAGAAACCTCTGTCTGAGGCAGTGTCAGGATTAACAGCCTGGCTAGTTTGTTCCCTTTCCCAGTACACTACACCATCTGACTTCCTGCATGCTCTGAAAATTACTGTAAAATCATAGGTGAGAAAGTAACTTGCACTAGGAATAACTCACCGCAATAGGCAGATCTTTGCAATGCAAGGAAATTATTTTTTTAAAAGTTATTAATCACAGAGTAAACCAAGTGAGATGAAGAAAAGCAGCAAGGGAGGAAGAGAATTGGGTTTGGACCGAATGCTTTTCAAGGTCTCTTCCATAAGATGGCAGCAGCTTATTTTGTGAACTGGACTGGGAGACTGATGTCTGGAAGACTGCTGGAAGCCCTACAAAACAGGCATTCTGTCTTCATAGGCTTTATCTGTATTTGCTTGGTACACATCCCTTATAACTGTCCCCGTATAGATCAGTTGGGAACCTTACTTTATGTGCTAAACCATCTTCTGTTGTTTGGTACAGTGGTGATTTTATTTTATTTTTTCTAAATACAGGCACAGATGCTAAGAGGCAAACTCTGCCAAGAGAGTTGTTAGTATCAAATGGCACTTTTGCATTCGCAGGGTTTGAGTGTGCAGGATGCAGGGAGAGTGACAGGGTTGTTTGGCCTATTTTGGATTTTTTTAAGTGTTTCACTTTGTGTGGTTATTTTGCTAATAACTGTCCAAAGCAACTTGAGTTCTGTGAGCAGAAGAGGTAGAAAAACAGTTGGGATTTTCTCTCCTCAAAAAAAGAAGATTGTGGAGAGAGGGGATTTTTTGTTTTTTTGTTTTGCCTAACAAAGTAGTGGAAGGAAAAACATTTGAGAGGAACTATTTTCTGAAGTCTTCTGACATAAAGGATTTTATATTTCTGCTATTTTCGCTTTCTCTTCTAAATATTTTCCATATTTTCAGTGACGCCCACAGTGGCGTGTGCAATGTATTTATGCAGTTTGACTGTCTCATATTCTTTCATGCATTTTTCTCTGCAGATGTGTCAGACACTTCTCCCATTACTACCAAATATTTAATAGTCAGAAACTGCTCTGATACCCTCTAACAGCAGATTCTATTTAAGTGCAAATTATGAATCATTTTCTCAGTGTTTGTGCTTATTCTGAATAGCTGGATAACAGGGGAGGAGCTAAAAGCAGCCTATTTTTGGCTTTCCCTGGTGCTTACACTTACTGGCTAATGTTAGTCATCTGTTTTTGTTTCCTGTGGCCCATTAGTATCCAATTCATCAAGTGCACAGGAGTCGCAGCAATGAAGCTGTAAACTTGAAGAGTGGGAGGAATAAGGCTTTGGTATTTGACTACCATTCATTTTTAAACTAAACTGTTCAACTTCTGTGATTCTGATTTCTGTGTGTTGATGGACTGTTGCAGTACAGCCCAAACGTGGTCCGTCACGAGCTGGTTCTGACGTTGCTCCTCTGTACTCCAATTAATTCCATCTTGGTGAGGACCCCAGGGCTGGATCTTGTCTGGAAGTGAATGGGCCAAACACAGTATGTGTGAGTGGTTTCCACAGGCTTGCTGGGAAAGAGATGCACCCAAATTACTGGTGACAGGAGTCTGATAGTTTTAATCCCAGAGGAGAATTTGGGGGTTTAGAGGCTGAGAGTGTCTCTCTCTTAACTATTGGACCTGCTTTTCTACTGAAAACAGCAGCTGAGATGGGTTGCTTTAGCCCCTTTTCCTTTCTCTGAATTGCGCCCCAGCTTCAACTAGGAAAAGAAGGACTTTCAGCTCTCAAATTTTGGCCAGTGGTGAAGTCTAAAGTCTTCGAAGAAGTTATGCTTGGCAAGAAATGCAGTATTTTAAGGGGTCATTTCATTGTTACTGGTGTGCGGTGCGCGCGTTGCCTGATTTATACCAAGGAGACTCCTGGAATATGTGTCCTAGTGACTTCTTTCTTTCTTTCCAATTAACTTTAAAGAAATAAAAAGAGAGATGAAAGCAAGTTATTTGAATAACATTTAAAATGTTTTATTTATTCTAGAAAGGTTCAAATTCTTTCCAAGAGTCCACTTTCTTCCGTTTTCAGAATGGAGTCTTTTTCACCTCAAATTATTTGTATTGTGATAGCATCCAGAGACTCTGGGTGGGATGGCTCCAGAGGGCTTGGGGAAACAAACTGGGTGAAATGAAAAGGAAAAGTAAATGAGAGCAGGTCAGAGCGTATGGGGAACACTGGGTGTGCAAAGTTGGCTTGCGGCACTGAGCGCAGGAACAGATCAACACAGAGCTGGAGCCTGGATGGGGGGGACCGAGCTCAAAGTAAAGTGCCTGGTTTATTCAGTTTAGGTGGAGTGGATGAGGCTGAGAGGGACAGGCCAACATCTAGCTCAGTGTTAGCCTAAGGATGGGGCTTTCCACGGCCACATAAGGTGCTTTTGTTTTTCTTTTGTGCAATGTTTTGTTACAGAACAAGTTAATGGCAATAATTTTGGTTAGTAACTAATTCCTTGGAGCCAATGGCTTTAACTCAGTTGTGTATCAGATGTTGCCACGTATTACTTTGTTTCGGTGTTTAGCCACAAATAACTCATGACAATATATTTTTATTATAATACACCATAATTTACTTCTAGCAGCATGTAATTCCTAAGAGACGGAGTGGCATTCAGCCTATATGTTCTTTGGTCCGCTCTATATTGAATCCAACACAATGGGTGCAGCCGAATGATTTAATGTCATCCTGAAAGAATTCACACAGGCTGCTGAAAAAGAAAACAGGCCATGGAAATAAACTGTAACTAAATGTGTTCTTAAATATAGGGCTACAATGCGCACAGAGGTTGTATAATGCTGTCCCCCGCTGAACTTTTTCAACGGTCTTGGAGCCTTACCCGCCTGTGGTATAAGAAAAAAAGGCATCCTGTAGAGTAAATTCCCCTAACCAGTAATTCTGTGAAATGCTCCTTTCGTGTCGGACAGGTGGAAGTTCAGGATTCCAGGACAGTTCAGGAGAAATAGGAGATTCATACCAAGCATGAAGGTATTCTGTTTATTGACATACTGGTTTAAGTAAGAGTGAGAAATCCAAGAAATCTGCTAAAATCTCCCTACTAGGTGGAGGGAACTTGGGGAATTTTCAAGTCTGCCGTGTACCAGAACAGTTTGCTAGTTCACTGGGTGTTCATAGGCTGGGGGAAAAAAGAAGCTGTGGAGCTGACCAATAGTTCTCATATAGGTTGGCTTCCAGTGGTATATGCCAGAGCTGGCGCTTGGTACAACTATAACTGTCCTGTGGCAAGATCCTGAGGTGACACTAGCATTACAGCAAAATCAATAGAAATTCAGTGTTTTCTTTGATAAACCCAATTGTCTGCTGGACCACATAAAGGGCTGATGCTTGTTTCATTAGAGTAGAGAAATAGCTTGCATGGTCACCACTGACTTGCACCACTTTTAGCAAACTGACTTTGTTTTCATTTTGGAGGGGTTGTATTTTAAAATTGTCAGTTTTCAACTTGGAGAGGCTATTTACCTCTTTTTTACTGGAGAAACAATGTGATTCCTTGCATTAGGATGTTCATTAATTCTACTCTGTTTTAACTATGTCAGAAACCTACTAAAAAAGGTTCAGAAAATTTCCTTGCCAGATATTTCCGTGTACTTTAGACAATTTATTTTATTCTACTTCTAGCTTATTTTATTTAAACTCATACTTGAATGCTTTCCTGAACGCGGGCTTAAATAAATATTTTTTATTTCAAAAACAATGGAAGTAACTTCAACCAATACTCAAAGGATACCGCTGAGCAAGTGTAATGCTTGCTATATGGCTTCGTATGCTGCTCTTGAAATAGTACCTATGGCAACAGTAAATCAGGGTTTTTTTTGGTAGAATTGTCCCCAGTGCTGCAATAGGATCTGCCAGTTAGGAAGCTTACAGCCCCTGAATCCCACTGAACTCTGGGGGGCTTCGTGTGAGCTTGAGGATCTGCACCAGGGTGAATTTTGTTGCAAAGTGGAGGCCGCGGTGTTGAAAATGCAGTGACAAGGTAGAGTTCAGAAAATGCAAGTCCTCTTGCAGCATCTCCTGCCCGGGGGATTGACGTCTTTATGGCTGCAAGGGTTGAAGCAGCTTGCTATTTACTAGTCTTCTAGTATTTAGTTAAAAGGTATTTAAAAGTGGACTAAAGACACAAAACACAAACAGAAGTTTTCCTTACCCTGGTGCACTGGTACAGGCTGATGCCGTTTACCTTAAAGTGCCCTTTCTTGGAGAAGCCGGTACCAATAAAATACATACCGGTAAGAAGCCAATTTATGTACCAGAAATGACTACATGTGTTACATAATTAGAATACCTGCCCCGACTTCTGAAACCTATCGCTGCTGGGCCTGCTTTTAATCTAGTGTCGTCTCTTCAGCTTATGAGATGAAATGTAGCTGGGGAGCGTTATGAGAACCAGATGGAGAGCCTGGCTGGAGGGCTGGCGGGGATGGAGACTACCTTGGCCCGCTCTGAGCCGAGCGTACTGTGTACCTTCGAATGATACCTTAATCCATGATAAAGACAGACAGCTCACTTCTCCAAAATCAAAACCATATTCATCAGTGGTAGCCTCTTTCCAGCACGGCATGGGCTACTGCTCAGAGAGATGCAGTCTGGAACAGCTTGATACAGGCAGAACTAGATGGCTACACATGGATAAGATAAAATCATGCAGCTACCTAATAAATAAATTTGAAAGATGTTCTAAGATGATACAAATTCAAGTACTAACTTGATTTATTATCCCAGAGGGATGTTTGCTCCACCTTTCAGTTGCTGAATCCTGATTTATGCTACACGTTTTTAGGCTTGTTTTTTTTTTTTTTTAAAAGAAAGAAAACCTTTAAAATATAGCTGGTTGACCTAGCTCTCTCTGCCCAGCTAGCTTCATGCTGCTTAAATTAATACAACTTGTTCAAAACGTAGTTGAATGGATGGGTTTTTAAGTTAGCAAGGATTCAGTTTTGGTAACTAAATGTTATTCCTGCATGGTAAAATACCAGTAGAAGTAAAGTCAATAAACTCTAAAGGCAAATATATTAAAGAATTCTTATGCATCATGATTTTCCTCTTGCCATCGAGGGAAAAGATTGTATTTTATACAGGAACTGAGATGTTTCCCTTTCTGTAGTCCTGTGTGGATTTAACTAAAGCAGCAACTAAGAGAAACAAGAGTTTCATAAAGAAAGCCTTGTTGATAATTATGGAGTGGTTGTAAGCGTATGTTCATAGCCTTTATTTTTCTTGTTCAGAACTTTATTATGGATCTTTACATTTCAAATGACTCTTGATACTTTGCATGTGTGAGAGATTTTAGGTAAATAAACATAACTTATTATTTTGGGACAATACTTCAAATATATTTTAAAGGGCGTGTTCTTTGTTTGACCACATATGACTCTCATAAATCTATAAGCTAACTATTCTAAACCAGATTATCAGATTGTAAATAGGATAGGATGGAGCTGGAGGGAGAAATAAATACTGTTTCTAGTTAACGGTTCTAGCTCTAGCAAATTGCCCTTACATTAAGCATGTATAAATTATGTATTTGTTGTTCAAAGTTTTCATCATGGTCAGAGTTAGAAAAATTAACCATAAAAACATAAAAACATTGTGTTCATTTGCCAAATCACAGGCTATATTTATGTTTGCAGAAAAGAGTCTTTGACAGCTGTCTTTTGAACAATCTGTTGTGTTTTTTATCATCTGCATATTCAATCAGGAGTAGAAATTGGTTGAAGAAAATGTGAAACTTAGTTTACCAAGTTCTGTCTACAAAGATAAAATATCTTTTTGGCTAGGATTTTGCCTGTTGCTTTTTTAAGACCTCTTGAACTCTAATGGTGTCATTTTTATAACATAGCCCTGCACATGTGAACAGTTTGGTGGTAGCAGTAACCTTCAAATGTAAGGCATTCGTTGATCTGGAAGAAAAACTTTAATCTATGCAACCTCTTTTCTTTCCAGGTAATGTTCTCCTTGGTAAACAATTTGTATTAAACCCACAGTGTCCTCAACACCAAGAATATGACTGATGCAAGCCTGTACTCTGTATTATATACCATAGCGTTTGAACCATTGTGTGTGTTGGTGAATTATTTTCACAAACCATTGATTCAAAAGGCTGTGGACTTCAATACAGCATGTTTTGAAACTTTGAAGGCTTAACAAAAGACCCTCAATTCACCAGAAGAGTGTGATCTTATGGGCACAGTTTGCAGTGCTGCTGCTTGCAGCATTTGATGGATATGTAGATGTAAGCTCCATAGACTTCTCTTTGCTGTAATTTATTATGTCCACTTTTTGCTGGAGCTGGTAGCAAAATTAATCATACCAGTCCTTTTTTTTCATATTTCAAAGTCTAAAATTTCAGAGAGCCAGGCCTTAAGCTGTATTCCCTCTGTTTTAAACTGGTAGTATCTCCATTTGCATATGACACCATTAATTTCTCTGATTTATTCTTTTAGTCAAGGAAGAAGAAAAACATTCAAAGCCTATTGTAAGTTATGACAAATAAAATTACTGATTTCTTACATGCTGAAAAGCCAAGAACCCATAGTCTGGCTGGTGCAGATTTGTTCTCTCCAAAGGTGTTATGCTGCTCCTTATTCATGCTTTATTTAGGATTCCAGCCATTTAAATAATGTTATCCTGCTAGTATATACAAAGCATTTATTTTATTGCACATACTTACTTTGTTATTTAATGCCACCCAGAGTTTTCAAGGTGGCTTAGAGTATAAGTGAAAGGGCAGTGCCAACTATTAACATCTACAACTTAAACCAGACCTGATACAGTAAAGGGGAAAACATTAATCACAAGGTGCCTGAGTTCCAGCAGTGGAACTCGCCCTTGCATGGTAAGACAAATCATACGGGCTGGTACAGCTTGGTTTTGGTCTGACTCCTCGGTATGCCTTGAGCAGCAGGTGTCCTTTGGTAATGCTGCTTCAAGGAAGGTGGTGGCAGAGCACCCCTGGAAGGGTGGCTGAGACCAAACCAGGTGATGGACAGGAGGGAGAGAGGGATGATGCCCTGTGACAGGAGATCTACCAATGGAGAGAGGCACAGCCTTGGGATTAAGTTACGCTTAAACCTGAAGCAGTGCAGAAGGGGGAGCTGTGAATGGCACTGGATGCGGAGACTCGCAGGGCCAGAGCTAAAACCAGTCTAATTTTTTATTTGCAGCTGCACTGCCTGTGCCTCAAAGGGACGTTTTGCATGGCTTAAGGCAATGCTGAAAGCAGGATATGGTGAGGACGTGGGTGAGCTAACAGTCTCCTCTGAGCCTGAGTCAATGTTCTCTGCCTGTCATTTGCTTCATATACAATATATTTCAGTGTGAAGAGCCCAGCTAGAGTGAATTGTTCCACAAAGAAGAAAGCTAAGCTTTTTGCCATCTAATCAATATTTCCTGAAGAGGTGCCAATGTCTACTGAGCAGAATTATGATCCTTCTGCTATAAATCATGTCATTTCTGACCCTAAACCTTCCCTGCCCAGATGCCCTTCTCCTGACGAGTGACATTTAGAACAGGAATATTAGCATTTAGGACAAGGACAGTGTGTGCTACAAAGCACATACTTGGGTGCTCTGCAGATAATAATCTCTGAGTTACTCATGATGATAATTTTGGGGAAATTCAGAATGTCTCAGTACATATGCCAGATTCCTGGATTTTGACCAAGAGGGTATTATAAATAATAAACATCAGTATTGTTGCCATCCGCTGTAGCTAACCAACTGAGTTTGTGCACTTGTATTGCACACGGTCATATACAAAGTCTAGATTTCTCTTGAAAAAGCTTGGTGTTTTGGTAACTAACTAAATGAATAGATGTATAATCTTTCAGGAGCTGGCAGAGCAGCACCTAGTTCTTGTTACCCTCTTTGTTTCTCTCCACCCTTTGGCTCTCACCATAATTGAAGACAACTGCTTTGGCCACTCAGCTCAGCATCTGCAAGATGAAGTTATACATCTCAGAATTAAGGTTTCCAGATGTGGCACCCAGTTGCCAGCACATTTCTTACCCTCTGGTATGCTATGGGCCTCTGCTTTGGCCTCAGAGCTGTCTACCTGTCTCCAAGACTGCTGCTGATGCTCTTTTAGCCATGGCGCATAGTGCTGGATTCCTGTGTTGCTGTTTGTGATACTATGCAAAGGGAGAAGAATGGGGAATGCTGTGAGAGACAATTACATGCAGCTAACAGTAAGCTCATTTTACTTGCAAACATATCCAGAGCAATCCAGTTATTTCAGAGCTTATGCCCAGCATTTTTCTGTGACATAGATGCGAGCTGAAGAGCACTCTCTGCCATCATGCCATGGTTCCAAGTACCTTCGTATTTCTGTAACAGCAGCAGTTGATTTTCTATTTTATTTTAAGTAGAAATTAACATTTTCATAGAGAAGGTTAACTCTTTTAAGTGGCTTCATGCCATTAAGTAGGAATGTAACCACTCCAGTATAGCAGTTTGTCCACAGAGAGGAAAAATAACCCTTCAAAACCCTGGCACCAGTTCCACATTAGAGCTAAATTACTGTAGCAGATTGAAATGACAAGACTCACATTTTCAAATGAGCATGTAAATGAGGCATGTGCCCAGATTGGCAGGGGACAGGAATCCTAATTTGCACATATGCCTTGGGATTTGTGCACACACAGAAAAACAATTAAAAAACAATCTGGCAAAGAACATATAATACAAGACTGAAAGGATGAGTTTAATATTCCTACACCAGTGGTGTGTGAGAAGACCTAAGCAGACTTTAAATATACAGTGTTTTCTTTAAACAGTACCTTGTAGTACCAGGACCGCTGAGGACAGCTCATCACAAATGATCAAGGAAACCTCTTATGGCATGTATATAGAGAGTATACAAAGTCTAGAGTATTTATATGTAAATATACTCTAGAGTAGAGGCCTCTTAGTTGTCTTTTGTAGCTTTCTAGATGCAATGCAAGAGATTGGACAGCCTGCATTTATCAGGCAGGTCCTCTCCTGTCTCAGCAGGTGAAACATGGGATGTCATTTTGTCCTAGACTGCAGCAGTGCAATACATAATTTGAAACATTTCTCGGTTTTCTCCATTTTAGGTGATGTGTCCAGTAGCGTTGCTTTATGAACAGCTCTTTAAGGGCCTGTTAGGCACCAGGCAGCCCCATTGTGCTTTCCTGCATGCTCGATGAGAGAAGCTGGGTAGCCTCAGCGAGGTTGAGGGCAGCTGGGCTGAAGCAGACTGTGCCTGGCTGGGCACATGGTATCCTGCTACACACCGGGGAGTTTTCTTTGTGACTAGCAAATTCAGGCTTTGTAAAATTATTTTTTTTTGCCAACCATGATAAAAACACCAGTTTGAATTGTGGAGATCTGGTTGTCCTGGAGCACTGGGTGTGCAGTGGGGCACAGTGACAGTTCAGGCTGTGTGATCAAAGGGGTAGGTTGAGCCTGGCACTGGTGCCATGCTGAAGGCTCACCTCTGCCACCATAACCAGCCTTGGCTGTGATGAGTGCAGCAGTTATTTGGGCTGCAAGGTCAGCGGTGAGGCTGGCTGTACTGCAGCAAGTGCTAATTAGTGTCTTCTAGCTTATTTCAGAACTGCAATGTCTTGTTTCCACTCTGGTTTCATGTAATTGCTTTATATACTTGAAACTTTGATAATTTGCCAAGTTGAAAACTTTCTTTAAGGTGAAATCCGTATATTTGTCAATGAAAATGTTGTGTTTTAATAGTTTACTAGCATCAGGCTGATGGCATTATGCTTTATTGTTATAGTAGCTGACTTTCAAATATGATGGCACTGTGGAATAATCATATGCGCGATTTAGTAGGAAGCTATGAACAGAAGATTTGGGCTCCATCAATCTGTGTATAAGCACAGATGAAGTGACTGACCCTGATCCAGAGACCTTTCAGTTGAGCAGATTCAAGAGCTGCAGTCTGTTGCTGCTCAAACCGAGCTTCCGTATCATACTTTTGCCTTTTTTCCTTTAATTTTGGGGAAAGCTGCACAGAAAGTCTTCGCTGTTGGTTATGCTCTCAGTGCATATGCGTATACTCACTTTCAGCCCAAACGCTGGCAGTGTTACAATGCACCAAATAATCACTTTTTTAAACTTGGTTTTAAAGATGATATTTTGAAAAAAAAAACATAAAAAGAGTCATGGGGTGGCTTTTCCAATAACATCTTGAACTTGTAATTCTGCAATGTTGTCTCTGAGCCATTAATGAAATCCATATTGCAGGGATGGCCTTGAAGTAATGGAGGAAGGAAAAAGCAGCTGTGTTTGCTATCCTGCAGCTCTGTGTTTTTCATTATGTTCTCTCTTATTTTTGTTTTGGAGTGTCTTTTCTGGAGCAAACAACCTCCCTGAGGCTGGTCTGTTGCAGAGAGCAGGTTGAGTGCCTGGTGCTGGCTCTCCGAGGGGTGTCAGTTGTGACACTGCAACCTGTTAAGCAAAGGACCGAGGTGCTCGGAAGGGAGGAGCAGCGTTTTCTGTGGGTGAAAGTTCTGGCACAAATATTTGACTGAACGACTGTGAAAAACCAACCCAACCAGCAAGATACTGCCAGAGTTAGCCTAATGATCCAAGCCTTTTACATAGCTGATGACCAGGACAGGTTTATCCTCTCTCAAAATGACACATAGGAATAATATTAGCTAACTGTCTGTAGCCTGGTTGGGGCGTCTCCTTCCAGACACATAATTGCGACTGTCACCTCTCATGCTGTATGGTATGCAAGGCTGATGCCTATGAATTTTGCCTGTATGCTTTTTAAGAGCACTGGAGGCAGTCAGCCTTGAATTCTGAACAAATAGTGATGGCTCAATTAATAACGGACTGAAAAAGTGCAAAATTAAAGCATGTGTTAGAGTGCAATCATTAGCTAGATGGTTTTCCAACGAGCTGTCAGACAGTATACGGAGGAAAAGTAGAACTACCATGGTAGAGACAAAGAGATTCCACTTGGGTAATTAAAGCCCAATTCATCTTTGATCGGATTTGCAAAACTGGATTCACTGTACTTTTTCCTTACTTCATGCAACCAGTGACTGTTCATAGTCGCTGTGGTGGAGCAGAGGGTTGGAGCTCACACGGACGAAGAGAGCCCCAGAGAAGGGTTTAATCCCATTCAGCTCTCTATAGTATGCAGACAAATCTTCCCCCTAATGAAAGACTACAAAACTGAAACAGAATTTATTAGACACTGGCTATGTTTTAAAAGGATCAAAATAATATAGGCACATTGCTGCTTGATTTTTGGCTCTCTAGTAACTAATTTCTCCCAACCTGAATCTGCACATTTGTAATGCAAAATGTTTTACTTCACATTAAAGTAAGTGTGTTTATGCAGTTTCATTTCCAATAAAAGATATGCTTTACAGTGCATTATACAGAATGACAGCGGTGCACTGAATTGCAAGGTCACGCTATAGATCATACTCCCTGTGCCAAACACCCAGTAAGGAATTTTGAAGTAAGCTGTAGTAAGGGGCTGAGCGGTGAGCAGAGCCAGAAACAATACAGGTTAGAAAAATGTTTGGTTTATTTAGTGAAAGAAGAAAGAGTTTGACTTATTAGGGAGGCTTTTCCTATCATGTTCATTCTGGGTCCAGGTCCTGGAAAGAACGTTTGGGATGGAACTTCCTGTAGTTGACCCTAATCTGTCCTCAGAGCCTCATGCATCTTCCTCTAAACCAAGGAATATTGGGTGTGTTTGAAGATCTCACTAGCAGTTTATGCTCTGCACTGTTACATTACCAGAATCTTGCCTTTTTCCATAACATGTGTGAGGCTATGTGTCTGGTGAAATGTGGGGAAGTGTCATCCTCTACACATACATTAGGTGTGTGCTACTGTGCAGCTGAAAGCAGTGGGTCTAAATAGTAAGAGTGCCTTATTCCAGATGTTTGCAAGGGTAATTTGTCCTCCAGAAGAAAAATTTACCCTAGGACAGAGAGGGTGACAGACGTAATACTGCACAATGCAACCACTGCATGCATTTGTGCATTTTCTGTGTATGGTAAACACATAACTTATCAGATGTCTAGAAGGCCAAGAAGTGCCAAAGCCAGCGTGGCAAATAACTTCTGTTTAGGAGGAGTACAGTTTGCAGGCCCTATTTCAGATGTGGGACAAGAGAAGCAGCACTAATGGTGAAAGTGGAGAGCCACAAGAGGAATTATTGTCACACCCACACAAAACATGAGATCAAAGTAAAATTTCAGTATTGAATAGGCTGTTCTCCAGACGTGGTTGGTGAGCTGCACCCAAAGCTCTAAGGTACCTGCAGAATCAGGCCAACAGAATCAAAACTGAGGAACAACACTTGTGCTATTCCTCAACAGACACAGCTGGATATTGTTTTGGCAATATAACTTATTGGTGGGGTTGTACTGCCTGAGGGGGGCACACTTTGTACAGCACAGAGATAGCGGTGCCATTTTGGAAATCTCCCTTTTGACTTGGGCTCTACCAGGTTTTTCTTCCCTGCAGAAGAAAGAAATTGGTGATGGAGTGAGGAGCATCTTTGGTGCAGTCTGAATTATCTATCTATCTATTTTTTTTAATTTACTTAAACACAGAGAAAGCATAGGAAACTCTTTCAGGAATTGGCAGCAGAAGACATCTCCACGTCTCTCTCTCTCTCTCACTGACTTTGGTGGAACTGCCTGCTCCCTCAGACCTACTTTTTAGGGCTCTTGTAGCAATGATTCTGACCGGAGGTTTGGTTTGCTGTTGCCTCTCTCTGTCTCTGTCAGGCAATCACATCCCTCTGGGTTGCTGTGATTGTCAGATGTCATTGCAACATGGGATTGATGGTCCTGAGGCCCTTGCCCGACTGTTCTCAGCACAAATCACTACTTTGAATTCTGTTGGTGGCCTCATCTATGGGACTGAATACCTGCACTTAATGCAAGTGTTCCTGATGTGTTTTCCTGAATATTGTCATCGTTTTCAGGTGAATCGAGGTCAATCAACAGTGAAAGATGGAAAACTGGGGTAGGGACAACCAGAACAGGGTATTAAAAGGTTGGTGATGGAAGTCCAAAGCAATAGAGAACTGATGGGGGTGGGTTTCTCAACATGGGTCCATAAAGGAGCTAAGTGGCTTCTGTGGTTGACCCAGAGGGAGGCTGGCTCCTCCACCCTGAACTTCAGGGAACCCAAGCTGAGGACCCTTCATAAAAATATGTTCTCCCTCACTCTTTCTTGTTATTGTAGTTCTTCACATAGGCTGCACATTATGCCTATATGCCTCTGAACATAGCAGGGTCTCCAGGGTGTTACACCACGTCCGTCCATCATTCTTTCCAGTCAATACATATCTCCACTCCTCTTGCAGCTGCAGTGGTTGTCTTCTGTTCACAGTCCTTCAGTCTCATCATGCAGAAGGGTACTGTTTTTCACCCAGCTTAAGGGAACTTTGCAGTGCCATGGCTTTTGTGGTGAGCATTGCTGCCAACAGTCTGGTTCAAACTTTATTGACAGCTCTTCATTGAATCTGTCACAGAATCACAGAATCATTTAGGTTGGAAAAGACCTTTAAGATGCTCAAGTCCAACCACTAACCTAGCGCTGCCAAGTTCACCACTAAACCATGTCCCTAAGCAGCACATCTACACGTCTTTTAAATACTTCCAGGGATGGTGACTCAACCACTTCCCTGGGCAGCCTGTTCCAGTGCTCAGTAATGCTTTCAGTGAAGAAATTTTTCCTAATATCCAATCTAAACCTCCCCTGGAGCAACTTGAGGCCACTTCCTCTTGTTCTATCGCTTGTTACTTGGGAAAAGAGACTTGACACTCACCTCGCTACAACCTCCTTTCAGGTAGCTGTAGAGAGCAATAAGGTCTCCCCCGAGCCTCCTTTCCTCCAGGCTAAGCAACCCCAGCTCGCTCAGATGCTCCTCATAAGACTTGTTCTCTAGACCCTTCACCATCTTCGTTGCCCTGCTTTGGACATGCTCCAG